>VYZP01050745.1:0-15722 GCA_013400635.1 Hypocryptadius cinnamomeus
TGTGAAGCCCAGCTGACAAGCCTGCTTCCCAGACCACTGTCCCTGTGAGTGTCCATCCACATGCTTCTGACAGGTGAGCTGCCCACAGAGGGCACTTCCTAGAAAGAGGTCGCTCCCTTTTCTGACCAATTGCCAAATTATATTCCCTGGGTATATTGTGACAATACATTGATTGCCTGGTTACCTTGGGAAGAGAAATCACTGATCAGAACATCTATCACAGTCCCAGCTCTCTGATGCTGCGTTCTTTGAGGTAAGTGAAGAATATTCTGCATTTGAACAAGTAACAGGGGCCTGTAGCCAAAAGGCTGCTGAGGTATGCCAAGAGAAGAACAGTCTTCTGGTCAGATGAGGGTACCCACTGAAAGCAAATGAATATGGAGAACTTCAAGAGAAGAATGTGAGGCATGTATGTTACCATCCTGGAGATGACAGCAGACAGCTTTATGCACATGGAAACCAAAAAAAGATGGACAAAGAAAGGAATGGGTAGTTTGCAGATTCTCTCTCTCACTGAGTTTCACAGGACTCTGGTGCCACTGGAAGTCAGTGCCACCTGGATAACCTCTCTCTGATTAGAGTATGACAAACCCAAAAACTTCACAGGTAGAAGTGTCACACACAATAAACACTAATGCACAACAAAGCCACTAAGTTAAAAATCAGGAATACCGGTGCTAGCGTTCCTTTGACTCTTACCTCTAAATCATTAAAAAATAAATGTGTGTCAGCAAGATTAAAAATCATTTCTTCCATTCGTAGTCCAAGGGTCACTGCCATGGGTGGATCCTTAAAAAACAAAAAGCAAGGTTAGCTAATTACATATCTCTAAGTTGCATTAGAATTATTTTAGAAATTGATGTATATAAAGTGTTTTGAAAAATTAACACTGTGAGAAATTTCCCTGAAATCCTTTGAGTCTTAAGATATTTTAATATAATGCTGTAATAAGACACTGCTGAACCTCTGTTTGTGAGAAAATTCAGAGAGCTGTGGATGCTGAAAAATCAAATTTTTTAAAGCCAATCAATTTGCAACCTGGCTGAACTGACAGAAAAAAATCTGGTTGCCATAAACATATATATAAACATAAACAAGTATAGAGAAGACTGGAAATAGGGATGGCATTTTTCATAAAAGATGTATGTAATAACATACATTCCTGTGGAAAGCATATATAAGTTTGTTTGCTACAGATCATCCCTTCATTGCTGATGAAACACAGGAATCCTGTCCCTGGATAAGATTCATTCAAAATGTTGCATTTGTTTGTAGGTCATCTTTCACACTCTCAAATTGCTCTGCCTCAGCAAGACACCACGAATCTACCGATCTGCAATAACACTGAGCATTAAGTGTACAGCTAAGGCAAGATAACGAATTCAAATTTTCTAGGTTTGCTAGGAGAGAGGTAAAGCACATTTGGTTTAGAGTAATGGTCCCTGGTGCTTTGCTGACACCTAGTAATTAGTTTGATTATTGCCTTAATCATCTGCCTGAGCTTGTGGGGTTCTATTAACTTTTTCATTCTTAACACAACTGCAGTGGACTTTTAAAACATATGCGGTCCTCTTCTCATCAAAATATGAAAAAAAAAATTCATCATTTAAACTCTGACTGACACAAGCAGGTTTTCAGAAATCCCTTCTTAAATACCTTGAGATTTAAAGTCTAAATATTTACCAGCATGTAGCAACAAAATCTCACAAAACCTCAAATGATCATTTGTTAGCATTAGGATGAAAGGCCTCCCAGCCAGGATCAGACACTCACTACTCCAGGGCTTCGCAATGACGGAATAAAAGACGGCTTCTCCGTTCAAGCACTTAATAACTAATGGAAAAATCTGAAACACTGACATGCTTTGACTCTTGCTCATGAAAAAGTCATACTTGAAGGGGAGAATAGTGTTCAAGAAGTTGCAACGATCCAAAGTTAGACCCAATTCTCTAGCGGTGAAAGGAAACATTTTTATGTAGATTCTTGAACTGATCTAGACTACCTTTCAGAAGCAAAAAACAAATTCAGAACAGAATTTTATCCATTCTGTCTTCTGTAGTAATGTTAACTGGATTTGAAAGTCACATGGCTGAAGGCAGCACCAAGTGCAAAGGTCAGATTTCCAAGAGGATGATTAAGGAACACCATTAACAGATTAGCAAAACTCATGTTAGCCACTGGGAACACAAATCACCAAAATACCCAGGACTCACGAGATTCCCCATCGAGCCATAGCACTTTTATCAAAATGTCATCGCATGTAAATATGTGTTTGTCTCTTCCATTTGCATTTCTTTTCTGTGCATTGTAAGCTATAAATCTTTTCTCCCTAGATACAATGTAACAGAGAGTATTTGCAATACACTTTTTTACCTCAATCCCATGAACACTAAGGCATGTGCATAATTTATGCACTCATTATTATTTATATAAGTTATTCACTGGAGTGCTTCCAAAACTGGAATCTCAGACATTTAATTCTCAGCCTCTTTTTTACCCCTTCCTGGGTAGAAGCTGACTTGAATGCAGAAATTTCCTATAACATTTTCTGTTATAATTCAATTTGCTTTTACAGAAACTACCAACTATGTATGACAATTTCCTGCCTTGCCTAGTATAGTTGAATGATATAAATGTGACAAAGCTCTTATGATTTTCTTATTAATAGTACTTTTGTAACCAGTTATGCCTGACTATTACTATTGAAATTATATTTCCTACATTCCTGTTTTGACAAAGGCATGAGGAGGCTATTGCTAGGTATGGTACGTAAAATAAAATAAAGCAAAGCAAAGGGAATTCATTTCAGCTTAGCACAAAATCACTCTGGGGTCTCCCTGTAGAACTTCTGCTAGGGAGAATTGCTGGAATTGAATTCTCAAGATATGAACAATTCTTCCCTTAATAAATTGGCCAAAATTTTGCACTGCAACTGTTTAACAAGAATTAAAAATTATGTTCCATCCAGCTCTTGCCATGTTCTTTCTTTCACATAAAAAATAGACAAGAAAGCAGATTTTTAAGGGTCTTGTGGCTTTATAGTGCTTGCACAGTATGGAGGAACATGACAATTATCATTTTACTGTCTTTCAGCCTGAAGCAGAAGTTGCAGACTGATACAAGTGGCACAAAGGACTGAGTGTTGAAAAGAAAACAAAAAACTTGCAGTTGATACAGAACTTAGCACAGCAAACTGAAAAACTTAGTAAGAGGCAGGCTGAACTTCTGTGAAAATTGTATTTTGTGCTACTCTGCACAAACACACACAATAGAGGAAAAAAGGATTTATAAAAATCTGGAAGTTTTCCCCAGATAATTTGCAGAACAAAGAACAACTCTTTGGCCTGCAGAGGTATGATGTTAGCCAGATATCATTAGTGTGCAGAAGAATCAAGACCAGCTATAACACTTCTGTACACCTAAATACAAATTACTTCAGTTATGTTAAGATGAAGGCACTAAACTGGAGCCAGACTGTCTGTCTGTGGACTTCTGTACCAGACTGGTCCATCCATTGGAATGCCTCCTGGGAGACTAGATAAAAATATCCTGGGAGGACCAATACTTAAATGTTTTGATCAAGAGGAGAGTAACTGGAATAAATCCCCAAAAGCTCAGTGTCCATTAGTGGAAGAGATGTATTTAATACTGTCTTGGAATGTCAGGTTTCAGCACATGTTCAAAATAATTTCCTTTCTTGGGAAAAAACCTGCAAACACTAAAGTGACTTTAATAAAACCTTGGAAAACAAAGAGATAAATAGACTGCCAGGTAGATTTATTGTGACAGGAATTTGCATGCATGAAGCCTTAAAAATAAGCAAGAAAACAAGCAAAATTTTAAGAAGTTATTTTCAATGGGTGGCTGTCCTGCACAGACTTAAAACTCACCTTGGGAAAAAGTGGAAATGCTAACGTTAAATACCAATATTTTAGCTTAAAGAGACTTCTCTATATTATGTAGGAATCTCAGATTTAAGTTCAGCCCTCACTCTCTCACAGGGGACACTTGTCCCAGGAGAAATTCATGTGGGTGGTGATGGAGGAAGAGAACATATCTCTTCTTGATAACCATAGCTGCTGGCTGATGAAGGGAAACTCACGTACTCCATAGGGAGTTTCTGTTCCACGCTCTCTAGAAGGCAGTAGGAAAATCAACTCAGAGGTCTCAGACAAGGAGGGAGTGAATGGAGAGGACAACTGGAGGTGATGAGAGATACACTATTAATACAGGTGGAGAAGAGAATATTTATGAGTGAATTTGGGAATGCCATCATGGGGGTTAATGGTGACAAAGCTTTTTTGTTTAACGACCAGACAAGCAGACAGTGAGCAGTAAAAAGCTTCTGAGCCCTTTCCACAGAAGTGCACAAGGTTAATGAGGCTTCCCTGAAAACTTTCTGTCATTTGCAATGTTACAAAAAAATGGCCAAATATGATCATCAAGTGTGGATTTGTTTTGATTTTTGCACTTGGAAATCACATTCTCCGTCTTCTAAGCTCACAAAGGAATTTTATTCTTATTCTAAAGAGTTGCACTTTGAGTCACAGCGTAAATCTGGGAATCCTTGCCCTCTGCATTGACCTGGGAGAAATGAATAAAATATAAATGCTTGGAGCTAGAAAAACTCCAGCTTAATCATCCTTCAACCAGCAAGAAGGTTGGAATGCAATGGAACAAAGAATACACACTGTTCACAGGGAATAAGAATGTACCTCATAAACTTTTAAGAGATGATGACATCTCCTAACAGATGTCCTGTCACATCAACAAATGCTCACTTAAGAGCTCAGCACTGTACAAAACCTTATCTGTCAACTGGTGCTCAGCTGCAAAAACCATCATCATCCACACAAGTCATAATGTAACAGCTCCAAAGCCGATGTTCACAATTTGCTACTGCAGTAAGTAATTAAAAATAGAAGTGTACTGGTTTCATGAAGTACAACGCAGATGAGCAAACGAGCGGAAAAGTGAGAGGTGATCTTACTGCTGGAAGGCAGCACAGCTTTCCTGAAACCTAACACAGGTGCAGTGTAGTTTTTATTCTCTTTCTATGCTAGCCCAGTAGAATAACCAATATACCAAAAGCCAGAGAGAAACATCCACAGGTAGACAACAGCAAGGCATGGAATATTCTCCTGGGAAAGCTTTATATTTTAAATGCAGACGTTATACACTGGCCAAATTCTGGCCAAATCTCTCCCAGTTCACTTGGGTTTAAAGCTATACTCTACTGCCACCCAGATAAGCAGCAGCAATTTGCCCCATTTTTAAATGAGATGCTTACAGCTGCATCCTTCAGCAAATCACTAATTCTGTTTTACCATGGTTGTTACAAAATTTTGACATCAAATAATTATCCTAGAAAATTATGACATCATATAATTATCATTCCATGCAAAGTGCTGAACGAGTATACACCCAGGAGAGTGTCCATTCTCAGCTTCATAAATCCTTAGGTGTAAGTCAGAAACCTGCTGTTCTCTTGACAAATACACAACCTGAAACTTGCCTACTGGATCCAGGCTTTCCAAATAATCTCTGCTAATGAAAGCCCTCCTTGCCTAAGGAGATTCTGGTTTGACTTTCCTTCTCTTCTACTCTGACCACTTGTTAAACTACAGAAATCTTTTGAAAGTGTTTATTTCCAGATACTACTGCAGCCCTCTAGTGCTCCTGCACTCACATGTGCATCCCTAAGCCAGGCCATAATACACTGCACCTCCTCTGACTGCATCCCTGTGCAGCCTGAACTGCAGCAGAGCAGAGAGATTAAAAGAATAACTTCTCATTTTTTTTCACCTGGCACTCAAAAAACCAGGAAAAAGCTGGTGAAAACAAGGAATGAAAGTTTTTATGTCAGTGAGTACATGAGAAAGAACTGAAGGTGAATATTCTTGCCTGTTTGTATATTCCCACTAGCTCTAAACTCAGCATCTCACTCCTTCTAAGTATGAAGTGAGAACACTTGGCATAAGAAGTTGCCTTCCCTTAAAGCAACGTTTGACATGCTATTCTTATGCAAAAAATTAAAAATGGGACAAGGGGAAAATTCTGCTTGTCCTGCAAGGGGATTTTTGGTGTAGTTTCTTTTTTTTTGTAAGTACCTTGACTATTTTATACAAAATGGGCTCATGAAATACATGTGGAAGCACATGGTATTCACAGCTGAGCATCCGTGTGACATTAGATGCCTTTACTTTTTAAAATCAGACAGCAAATCATCACAGTTAAATAATTTACTATGTTCACTGTTTTGCACTACCCTGTTTCTTTTTTCATTGTTAGGCAACAATTGTAGACCACCTTTCCAAGACAAACAGTTCTCTCAAAAATTTTGAAAGACCTATGTGATAACAAGATTTCTGCTGACAACCTCACAATTCTTGGAGCATTTACTCTCATAGCAACCCAATTCTCATAACAATCCAATCTTCAGTCTGGATTAAGACCTTGTATACAGATGGAAATCACATGCAGAAAAGATAAGGACCATATGTGCTAAACATGTAATGTACCAGAGCTTAGTGAAGTCTATTTGTGGGATCTTTCATTTCTCCCATTTCTAACCTCTTAGGCACTTAGGCTGAGACACATCCTACCTTAAATTTAGACAACACTACAATGACATGCAAAAGCTAAAGCCTACCCATTATAAGCTCTTACTGTATTCCCTTTCCTACTGCTTTAGCTTCCTTGCAGTCAACAATATTTATATTTGACTTGCACTGGTAATAACTCATCACACAAGTTCTATGTAAATATGGCAATGGCAGTCATGGCAGGAAGGAAGAGGTCTGCTACTTTTTTTTTATAGGGTCTGGAAATTAATATCTTTCCCTACTTGTGGGGATGTCACCTATCAGTACCAGGAAAAAAAAAAAAAAGGAGAGAGAAAAAAGAAAAAAGTCAAAGAGGATTTTACTTAAGTATTCTGTAATTCCACACCTTTTGCTTCTTTGTCATCCACGACATTTGACATTTGTTTACTGTTGTTGATCTCAGCAGTACAACCACCTTAATTTTACTAACCCTTGAGAAACTTTTGGTTTATATAAGACTTTATCTGCTGACAGTACTACTGTCTGTTAATATGCCATTACTAATTTACCAAGAGAAATTACATTTCTGTTGCTGTTTCCAAGACAGTTTTCAAAGTTATCCACAGATGTTTTGTGAGCTTCAAAATGTGCTCTGATTTTTAAAATGATGTCTTGCAGTTGATTACAGAAACATCCAAAGGGCACAATCAAAAAAGACTGAAAGGAATAACCTTATCACTGTGACAGTTCAGCAAGTCCTGCGGTAGTATATGGGCTAGTCTCAAAGTGATACAAAAGTTCATGTTCAGCTAGGTTTCTCTCTTGTTTTGATAACTATTAGTTGGAAATGGTTCTGACAAAGTCACTGTTGTTACAATGTCTGAAAAAAGCAGAAGAGGATTTCTTGACAGAGTACTGAAAAGTGCACAGATCTGCCACTGGGAGGCCACAAAGCAAGAAAGGCTGTTTTTTACAAGACATGAGTACCTATCCTTATCTTAGCATTCCAGGAATTCAGATTTTGCACTTGGCCTGTGGCTTGTCCCGTTAACTTTATTTTTGAATAACCACAAAAGGTTGATTGCATGGAAGACTGGCCCCTCTCTGGTTACAATCCACAGGTTCTGGCTTTGGACATTTCTAACCCACTGGTACGGGAGGGGGTTATGAAAAGCATTTCTGTAATGTTCTGTTTCTCACGCCCTTTTCTCAAGCATCTGATTCTGGCTGGAATAAAGATGCTGAAAACATGCTAAACAAGCCCCTTATCTGAGACAACATGGACATGGTTATGTTCTTAAAAGGAAATACCTTTGCATAAATTTCACTTGAACAGCACAGAGAAAACAATATATGTGCATATTGACGCCTCCTTCATCCATTTTCCTCCTTCTACAAATTTGTTTTGATTTTTTGTTTTATCCAGGCCCTTAGCTCTACCTCTCCCATCAATCTGCTCCTGTTGCTACACACCAGACCCTTCTCACCTCCTCCAAGCAGTCATTCCTTGGACTCCCAGCACCAGCTCCTGAGCTCCTGTCTGCCACTGCTCTCTTTGCCTCCCTCACTCTTCTTCCTGCTCTCCCACTCACTGCTCTGTGACCTGAACTCCTTTTGGACTTATTGGAGGGTAGAGGATTCTTAAAACTACTTGGGAGAGGGTTTCACTCCCTGACATTACTCACCCCAGAACCAGCCAAGGGAACCAAAAATTCAGTGAAAAAGGTGGGGAGTCAAAGAACAACATCTGCAGCTGGCATTGAAATAAATCAGACTCTTACTCATCCTATTCATAAATTTCCTGGTAAATTCACCCACCAGCCCAGTTTATTCTTTCTTCCTCTACTGTTCCAGATACTGTCAGTTTTTTCCATTTGTACACTTCATCTATTATCTCCCTGCAATGTCTCTTCCAACGCATGTCAGGAACCTCATCCTTGTTTCTCTATAAATTGTGCTCTTATTTGCAGCATCTGCTTCATGTACTGTATTTAGGGTCTGTGTCTCATTCCTCTCCTAGACTTCTTCCCATTAACCCTCTGAAAATGGTGTTTACTGTACACTTTACCTCTAACTTCACCCATAAGGGCCATAAGGAACACAGAGGTGAAAAACATGTACTTAGGCCAGATAGCTGCAGTGAATTGACACAAAATTCACAGCTCACCTACCTTGCCATACTTCTGTGCATAGGATCCTGTAAGCAATGAATGAAAAACTATGATTGTTTCATCCAAATCCCAAACAAAGACACGCTGAAAGGAGAATAGAGGAAAATATTATTGTACAAATAACATCACAGTCCCACCACCACACCACCCAGGAAGATTAAAATTCAACTGACTCTAAAAGTTTAACCAAGTACTTATTAACTGAGAAGGTTTTCTCTGAAAATCAGCAATAACAGTGTATCATTCATGGTAAAAAGTCAAAAGGCAGTAACTTTTTAACTCTTCAACTATTTCTTATTTGTTCTATAAAAAGATTTACACAAAAGCTCTGTAATACAGATTTCAGAAATGTGATGGGGGGTCAAACATAATTATCAAGGATAAACAGTACTTTCAGATACTTCTCTGCAAGTCTTACTGATTCAAGATTATTTTTATTTCTACTGTATAACTAAAATCTTGGGTAAAAGTGCTATATTCCTCTGCCATATAGAATTTAAATAATACTGTAGGATAAATTATTTTAACTCAGTTTCATTCATTCAATTTCACTCATTTTGATTCTCACTGGTAAAAATAATAAATAAAAAACCCCAATCAACCAAAATAAAAACCCTGAAATGTAAGAAGTTAGTTTTTTCACTGGAAAAGGTAAATCCTCTGAAAAGAAAAAAAAAAAAAGAAAAAAAAAGAAAAGGTAAGTTTCTGTGCAAAAGCAATGGCATTTACACTCAGTTCCTAGCCCTGCAGCCCACGCTGCTACCCCAGGAGAGGCTGTGTGGTCAGCCAAGTCCCAGCAACAATTTTGTCTTGTGCTGTATCCAGGGCTGGTCAGTGAAGGCAGGGCAGTGGGGCAAGCCAGGGCTGCTGGCTTGCCGTGCTGCTCTGGTGGCAGTAGGGGACACACGGCACTGGCAGGCAGCACAGCATGTCCCTGGTGCCACAGCTGGAGTGTCACACACACACACAGGCCCTCTGCTTCCTCCTGCTGCTCCTGCCTTCACTGAGGTAAGCTGACTCACTGTGATCTGCTGATATAATTTACAAACACAAGCACAAACTGGTGCCTAAATATTTAAAAGACTATGGCCAGGTGATCCTGCCTATTTACATTGCATCCATAAATACACGTAATTAAGCTGAGAGATACATTTGAGATTTCCTATTTCAAGAACTAAAAGAAAATGTGACACTTTTGAGTACAGGCTTGTGGTTCTATTGCGCAAGAAACTGACAGACATGTAATGCAGAACAGCAAAGTCTCACTGTACATGCAGATTAAAACAGCTACTACTCTCTGTTACATTCAGTTAGTAAGACTGAGTCCATAATGTCTTCTAAAATGCTTTAAGCTATTTTCACAGCTGCAGTATTCAGAATTTACACTTCATCAGAAGAAACCTCCACGTTAACATTCATCAATTACCACAGACATACCTCCAAGTCACTGTCCGGAGGGGGTGATGGATTATTCTTCCGCCCTCTACCCCGAGATTTTGACCCAGAACTCCTACATGTTCTCTCATCAAGATCTTTGATTGGCGTGGAGGGGCTCTGCACTGTGTCAAACTCCCCTGTAGAGGCAACCATTCATGCCAAAATTAGCACACTGGATTTTTAAATAATCAACTTTTTTTCCCTCAAAGTTCAACATGTCTGTACGCCAATGACAAGAGACATGTAAAAATGTTGTATAAAAAGAATGATAATGGGGCTTGTCTTATGGAGATGGGATCAGCAGATGCCACACACACACTTTTGGCTTTACCAATGAAACACTATAAACCTTAGCAGAGTAAGACAAAAATTAAAATGACACATACACATGTGCATATACACAAACACACACAAGCCCAGGCAAAATATCAATATAACCAAGACAGACGTATTTTAGAAGTCATACTAATGGTTTCTCAAAACATGAAGTGCTTTTTAATTAAAGTAGTTAATTTCCCATGTTTTCAGTTCAGCTAGACTAATTTCCAAGTCCTGCTTTACTTTTACCAGAACACACTTTGGCACTAATCCATGATCCAGAACAGCCAGGCAGCTTCCAATTTCATGTCCTCCTCCCATGTCACCTGCTCTTTAGTAAAGTTCACTTTTTTCCTTCACCATACCTCAGCCCATAAATTGTCAGAGGAAAGTCATAATATTAAGTGTAATATTCCAGTTAATACCTGAAAGAGAATGAAGTTGTACTTGCTGTGTTCTGATTGTCTTTCTCTAAGTATGGGGCATTGTGGGCTGTCACAGAGATGTGCTGGAAGGGCCTTTGACCTGGTATGGCATAGCTGGTCTCAACCACACTCAAGCCCATCCCTGACTTATCCATTTAATGAAGCTTAGCATCTTCAACTTTCAAAACTTCTAGCAATAAATGCAGTTTGGCTAGGTTCCCAAGTGCTAAATGACAAAAAAAGCCTCCTTCTTCATTTATCCTATTAATAATGGTTTGATTTTTCTCCAGTAAAGGAGGAAAGGGTACAGCTTTGATCTGACACCTACTATAGATTTAGATTCAACAGAGTCCTTGAGCTGTCTGTAATTGAGCATTCCTGGGCCACGGGTAATATTTGTTAAAAGTGCTCATGATGGCAAATATGCAGAATAAATTAACACTTGGTGCAAACATTTCCCAAAAATCATCTATGATGCATCTGGTTTTGAATTGGAATCTGATTTTTTTTTTCATTTTTACTAAAGAGCATCACCAAGTGTCCAGCATGTGAAGGACACTGACTTTACTTCTCTCTTCCGAACTTGCAAGACCATATCTGGAAAAATGTGCAGTTTTGGGTCCCCAGGTAGAAGAGAGATACTGTCAAACTGGAGTTAGTCCAAGTGAGGGTCACCATGACACTTAAGGGGGCTGAGCATGTATTAAAAGAGGCTAATTCTCTTTTCACAGGGATATGCAGAGAAAGGACAAGACACACAGGCAGAAATCCCTAAAGAATGGGGAGAGTAGACCGTTCTTGTTGACTACTCATTTCTATTCCCGGCATGGTGTTGGTGTCAGCAAGGTCACAGCAGCCAGTGAAGCAATCAATAAGGATCACATTATCTTGGCTCTTTCCCCATAAGAACAGCAAAATGTATTTGGGTAATTACAAATGTGCAAGAGGCATCCAAATCAGAATCCCTATGCAGTAAAAACCTACAATAGCTTTAAAATAAGTTCTGAGTGTGCAAGAGCTCAATGCAAAAATAGTTTCCTAGATTTTTCTGATGGAGTGGAAAAATTGTACGAAACCAAACCCCCAGAAAGAAAAAGCAAAAACTAAGAAAGTGAAGATGAATGTTTACATTTTTACCACAAAAGTCTTCTTATTTATAACACTTCAACACATTACAACAAAATCAAGACTCATTTCCCCAGTAATGTATTAAAACATCTGTTCTCAATGACTGTGTTTATTCTAATCTACCAAAAATAAAATAGAAAAAAACCCCTGTTCTAAATCTTCTCTGAAATTACCCAACAACTGAAGTAAATAAATCCGATTTTCATTTAGCATTAGCCACTACCAGTTGCTCTAGGCTTCTGCTTGGGTCAATGCTGTACATGATTGCATAATTATCTATTAATCAGTACTGTAACTAATCGCTGTTCCTTGTAAAATCTAGATATTTAAAGCCAACTTTATTTCATTACACTAATCTCTAAATCAGAATGAGCAGCTGTCTCTTGCTTGAATGCAAGGTATGCATCTATTTTAGAACTGCAGAAGTCAGTGATGCTTGTTTTTTTGAACAACTGTAGGCTTAATTGCTTGATTTGCTTTTTACCTACAGCAGTTTAAAGGAGAAACTCCACTTTTCTTATCCCCTGTTTGCTTTAGAAATGAGGTCAATGCTGACAAAATGAAAACTTATTAAAAATCCAGCCCTGCAACGTAAAAGAATGTGAGAAATTCTAGTACTAAAGAGTATTGAAAACATTACCATCATGAAGAGCTCCTACTGCAGCTCATAATAGACAGAATTTTTTATTACAATGTTTGAAATTTTTTAGCTTTTTCAATATTTAACACATGCCTAATAAATATACCTCATATCCTCTTCCCACTGGGACTGTGAGCAGTGCCAGAGATCCAAGAGAATAGGAGGAAAATGTTAAAACCAGAATATGGAATGACCTCTTTATCACAGATGTTCTTACACATACTCATACATTTGTCTAATATGAAGCTTTTCATGCTGTGGAGACCTTGCAGCAGCTCCAGTTAGAGGACAGGGAATTACAGCACCAAGCTACAAAGGGAATTACAGCACCACATTGCAAATAGAGGTCGTCTTTCGTATCCAGGACATTGTTTCCCGCCTCTAGTTGGATGATGTGAACATCCCCTCCTCCTTGTTAAAATACAGTTCTATGACTTAAGAAGGAAAAAAAGAGTTTGTGCAGTCTGAATATGAACCTAATGCCATCTCCCAGAGAAGGCNAATAGAGGTCGTCTTTCGTATCCAGGACATTGTTTCCCGCCTCTAGTTGGATGATGTGAACATCCCCTCCTCCTTGTTAAAATACAGTTCTATGACTTAAGAAGGAAAAAAGAGTTTGTGCAGTCTGAATATGAACCTAATGCCATCTCCCAGAGAAGGCAAAAGGTGCAAAGTCACCTGCAAAAGATGATTTCATTGGGGGTACCAGATTAAGCTTTGCTGCATCCCAGTAATGGAACAGGAGCTAATATTTTATGGTGATTTGCCTCCCCTAACCCTGGATATGTGATAGCAAGGTGCCTTCACAAGAAGCTTTTATCCAGGCCTTTATTCTCTGCTAGAGTTTGATTTGCCCCAGATTAAATGTACTCATGTATTCATCAAATATACTCAAGTGTACTTATCTCCTGAGACCTCACCTCCCAGTCCACCTGAGCTATCCCTGTTTGAGATGAAGTGCCCTAGGAGACACCTCTTTATCTCACAAATACACTGTGCTGATGAGTGCATTTTGAAAAATCTTAACATAAGGCAGGCTCAATACAAGCTCGGAAGAGAAGTCCCTGGTTTAAGGAGCTGAGCATTACACAAATGTGGAATGGATGAATTTCTGAGTCCCTTCATACTTTCCTTATGGATTGACTTTTGTTACATATCCTTACCAGACAGAGGAGCCAGAAGACAGCTCCAACATTACAGGCCTGCTTTTTTTTTGTTTTCTGACTTGTAGTATGTTATTGCTCATCATGAATAGCAGAAAGAGTAAAGTGTATTTCAATTTTCATCTCATTTTCTTTACACAGTCAATAAATAAAATTGTAGCTGGTATTAACTCTTGATCTGATGGGGCTTTATTATGCAAATGAGAAATCCTGTATGTGCAGATAGCACTAGAGGCTTTGATTAGGTATTTGAATTAACAGATAGTAGACATGCCAGAAGAATGAAGTGCCTTGCTGTGTTTAGTCTCAGGTCCTTGTTGGAGTAAGTCTTAAGGACTTGTCTGACAGCAAGTGAACACAGTGAGTGCTAAAGAACTGCAGTATGATCTATGATATCTGAAATGATCTCCAAGACACTGCCCCTCACCAATGGAAATTTATTTTTACTGTGACACAGAAGGGCACAGGCATGTCATGCATTCAGAAAGTGGGTGTTTCACTCTCAGCAGAGGGCTGCATGACCACTGCAACCCTTCACACAAACAAGGAGCAGATGGGGGTGGATTTGTAAAACTCAGATGCACAACCTACTTAACAAGAGAACAAGTTCACGTGCTTAAACAATCCACAACCAAGAAAAACCTTTACTGTTTCACAGATGTGAAACCTTCAATACTTTTTCAACATGTTCAAACTATTTAAAATTCCTTTTTTTTTGCCAATTCTATTCAATACTAATGGTACTTGTAAAAATACATGATACATTTACACAGCGTTTCTAGGAAACAGATACCTAGTGGAGAAACAACATGGGAAACTGATTTTCTCAAATAAGAGTATGAAGGAATAACAAAGCAGCAACTGAAAGTACACAGTACATACACAGTTATCAAAACATGTAACTTTTGAGTACACTCTATACTCTTTTAAAAATTCTTTACGTATGATTTATGTCTGTTATAGATATCCTCCACCTGTTGAAATTTCACTTGATTTCACATTACCTTTAGGTTCTTCCTAGATTTGCATTCTGAGACTGTTGAATAACATTGCACTTTTCATCAAAAATCAAGGAAATATTTATCTCCCTATCACTCTTCCAAACCATATCCATATCCATATCCATATCCATATCCATATCCATATCCATACCATACTGCACCCCAAACATAGACCCACAAACACATGCACTGTTACATTTTAAAAATCAGCCTGAGGAAAACATCTGGGTAGGAAAAATTTCAACTAATTTAGTTCAAATTCCAGTATTTTTAGCAAATTTAGGCAGTTTATATTATGTGTGAGTCCTTGCTTATACTTTTCTACACAGTGTTACCTTTCCTTTGTACAAATTCATTACTATAATACATTAGACTTTCTAATGTATTTTTCAATAAGTTGATGCAGTTGTTAGGAAGATCTATGCAATAAGGTGATCTTGTGACTAAAGCAAAAATTCCTCCCCTATTCAGAGCCTAATCCAAAAGCCAGTTTGTCAGTCTTTTTAGAAATGGCAGACACTGCCCAGGCTGGCTGAGTGAAGCCAGTGCCCTTGAAAGAGACCGCTCTAAGAGTGCTGAAGAAAAATTAAAAACTGCCACTACCCTCCAGGGATGTCCAAGGAATGCAAGTAGCAGGCTACTGTGCTGTGGTGGCTGTGCACAAGAGGGCAGGGCTGGGCAGGCAAAGGGAGCCTCCTCATGTCTCCTGATAACACTCTTCTTGCAAATTCAACTACTTCAATGCAATATTTTTTATGGTGCTAATAACTAATTCCTCTATTCTTGACTGCTTAAATGAGTGAATTAGCAAGCATGGCTTGTACACATTTGAATAAAGCCTATGTGCTCTTGCCAGCATGGCTGAGGCATAATTAAATGAAAAATAGTATGTTG
>VYZP01050750.1:0-23532 GCA_013400635.1 Hypocryptadius cinnamomeus
TAAAAGCACTGCTCATCAGCAACCAAAACACCATTATTCTCATCCTAAATCCATAATACAGCACTACAGCAGCTACCAGGTGGAAAATTAACTCCACACAGCCAAATCCAGGACATTTTGTTAGTGTCCTTTATCATGAACACCACGTGTGAAGGATTTTTTTTTGTTGTTAAACTGACCAGCTGCTGACAACTGCACTCCTTTGCAGGAAACTGAAAACCCTGCTTGTCTGTGATCCCAGTTACAGGTCCAGTTACAAACTGGAGGAGACTGGGAGCATAATCTTTGAGGAACAGCAGATTTCTTTACAAAAGGCAAGGAAGAAGAATAGTTTAAGGCTATGTAAAATTGCTGTCAGAAACAGTTGGATTATAAAGCTCAACAAATCAACACATGCACTGAGTGAAGATTCACATTGCTTAAGGAGCAAAGGAAAGAACAAAATGAACTGAGAAAGGATACAGGGTCATTCCTTTAATGGGTGGAAGAAGCCTCCACCATGAAGGGCCAAGACACCCTATGCATTAACATAGACCTCAGGACTACTCAATTACACAAAATATTGATGAGTAAAGGCCTCATAAGAAGAACAAGAAGCTGTAGAAGCCTAATCCTTTCCTAGTGAGATAAACAGCACCCAATTAGCTTGCAAGACCAACATCACCCTTTTCTAATAAATTATTTTCTCCTCATTGCGTTTCCCAGTATCCATACTGGATAACTACTCTAATAATGCTGAAGAAAGGTAAAAAGAAAGGTGTGAATGCTCCCAGGTAACCAAAAGCTGCAGTTCAACAAAAATCCTCCTAAAAATTAATGTAAAGCAAAAATTCTGGGCAGGTGAAACTTCATGGCACCATTTTGTTAACAATTCTGCACAGACCTTGTGAAATGCCTCTTTTTTTTTCTCCTGGCCACAGTGACATGCCCACACTGGTGTGACAGCAGGATTCAGGATTTAAGGAAAAATACCTGCCACTACATATGACCAACTTTTCTTCATGCAGGTCTCAACACCCCAAGGAAGGCAATACAGGGGGTAGCAATTTGTATATTTATATGTGAGCAAAATGGGACCTAGGACACTGTGGGGCACTGCAAAAGAGTCTTAGCACCATCAGATAAACAGGGTAAGGGTGAGGGAATGCAAGACTTCACACAATACTTAGCTCCCACACAGTATATTATACAGAACTAAAAAATACACTTAGTTCTTATACACCCCAGTATTATTGTACTATTCATCAAGATATATTGTGTGACTCAAAGTTGTCAATATCCTCATTTACAATGGCCGCTCTCAGGGGAGTCTGGGACTTCTGACTCAGATTTTCCCAACTCTTTTTAATTTAAATTATAACCTTAATGTTATTAATGTTATGTTATGTTAGTATGATTATTTATATTTAATTTCCTTTTGAATTTTTTTCTTTAATAGTGATATAATTTGAACTGACACAGTAACACGCTTTTCATATACTTCAGTTGAAATTGTGCCTAAGGGCAGTGAAATTCTCATCCATAAGCTGTGTGAAGAAAAAAACTCTGGCACTCAGAAGCCAAACACCTGCTAGAACTAGTGGCGGATCCAGATTTTTAAGAGAATTCCTGTTGCATAATGAAAACACAAAGAAGGGAAATGTGTGGGGTGATGGAATGGTATTAAAACCACGGCACTTAGGGGGGAAAAAAAAAAGAGTCCTAAGCCACTATACACTTCAGAGCTAAATGCTGAAGATTTTGGCATTACAGTTGTTCAGGGGTGCAGTTAAAACCAGAGACTTTGGTCGTGTGAGGAAACCTGAACAGTGACTGTCATATATTGCAGGGCACTGCCATGCCTTTCACTGCTCATGACAGAGAGTTTTCTCCCTGCCCTCAATCTCTGTACATCTGCTTCTGATTCAGGTGGCAGGGACAAATTGGCAAGTATCCAGCCCCCAGAAAAGGCTGCCCTAGCACTAGTAATTTTTCTTCATTGCATGCTCTTTATGCAACGTTGTCATCAGCAACAGTGTGGTGTTTATCATGAACTAAACAGGTAGATGAAATGGATGGAATTGCTCTGCTACTGTAAATGACTACAAATTCTCATAATAGAAATTGACCTGGAAACAGGCAAACCCCCAGCCACCAAGAACTGGAATCATTTCTCCCCCAGCCAACAAGAACTGGAATCATTTCTCTGCCGGAAAATACATCTTTGGCACAGCTCTTAAGATCAAATAGCCCAAAAATCAAGTAGGAGAAGCCGAAGAGCATGCAACTAATCAACTTGGACAGATCAGGAAGAGAGAAAGCTTCTGATAATCAATATCTACCTTCAAAAAGCTTCTCAATGACTGAACAGTCCGGTGGGTGCCACAGGAGAGCTTGGGCTAACACTGCTCCTCATCCACCTTTCTCAGCAGAGCACCAGGAGCACCTGCTACCATCTTATCAACATTTCTATAAAGAGGGGCTGCAGAGGGGGTGTATCCCAGAATTCTGCTTACAAAGACAGACCACCCTGAATAAGAGTGTAAAAATTCAAAGTAGTTCTCCTCCCTGTTACCTCTAACTGATGAATCCTCTCTCACCTGGAAGAAACCAGACTGCAGAGAAATGCCACAGCCAGATGTTCACTCCCAGGCTCACTTAGGATTTCCAGCAGCTCAGCACACAAATGCATTTAACATATGGTGAGGAAAATGTGATTTTTCCACTGCTAGTTTTCCACTACTTCTGATAATTTCAGAGATATTAACCCAGTTCTTTGTCTACTCTTCTTTCTCCTTTGCAATGAGTCCCTTTGCAGGGTTTATGGACTGAGCAGCCTTGCACATTGAGTTGGTCAGGCACATTTTCACAATAAGGAAGCAGTTAAATGGTCATGGTTCTGCTGTAGGAATGTTGGTTTAAGGCTATTAATAAGGCACATGAGGTGAATGCCTTTCAGCCAAGCGCCCTCCACGTGTGCACACCTGTTTCAGCACGATTTTAAAAAGAAATTCCCAAAAGAAACTGTTCCTAGCACGCAGTTTCTAAGTGTCAAACGCATTTCTGCAAATACTCTAAAGGTTTTAAGCTTTTTGTGCTTTACTGGTCAGGAATTCTGATACACCAACCATGAGGCAAAGCATGCTACTTCATAGCAAACCGTTTTCACCTAAGAAATTACTGTTGTCTTACCATTTGTCTGCCACTTTGACACTATTGACAGTGACTTCCAGCATCATCATTCCCACCTGATGAGCTACTGCTGAAATGGTTTCCCAGACTGAGGCCCACTGTTCAAACACTGCAACTCACTTCTCCAAGCACCCTAATTTAGCTACATTTAAATCTCAGCTTAACTATTCCTTCAGTCCAGTGATGCCAGTCTTGATATTTATGGTCCATCCATTTTTCAGCTTCCTCTCCCTTTTTGCAAAGGAGAAAGGGTGGTTATTCAAGTATATTTCATCTTTCTTTCTTGCCAGTGAAAGCATCTCAAGCAGAGCAAAGTTTTAACTGTGTGTTATACTGAGCCAGACACACTATGCAGCATTAGAAATTAAATGCTAACTAGAAAAAGGTTCAAAAACTAAACAAAACCCAAATAATGCAACTGTGTAAGAGGACAAACCATTAATTTGAAGATTGTTCCCTTCCTGGTCACAACTCATTTACCAGCACTAACTGACAGCATTTCACATGGATGCTCACTAATAAGCCACTACTTAGATTACTGTGCTTTAGCTGCAAACCCCAGAGCAATTAAAAGCTCACATGACAGGCACTGCAGGCATCTGTTCACTGACAACTGTTAAGACTAATGGTCATTAGTTTAATGACTCATTTTTATTCTTCTCCACAATGTGTACAGTAATGCTGGAGGACTGATATGGTGAAGGGGAAAGGGCTCTTACTGAGGTGAGAAAAGATAAACACAGGCCCTGCTGCTGGAAAGAATGAAATAAATCCTCTGAATGAAGCAGAATTGCTGAAATGTTAAAAGACACAGCTGAGCAAGTCAGACAGAAAATGAAAATAGAAACTGCTAATTCAGAACAGGGTGCCTGCTCTAATCAGGACAGTTTCAACACTACAACTTCATCACCCGTCTTCCACGTCCAGAAAAGAAATTTTGTTAAGCAATTTTAAAATGATCCAGGTGATTACAGAAAGGCATTCAATGAACAAATAAAGGATAAAAAAATGGACAGCACCTAGGAACATCTATAATTCAAAGGCAAGCCATTATCAAGAGTTTTGGAATTTAAAACTGAATGATGCCCTATTAAATGCTCTGCATTTTCTTTAAATATTTTAAGCACCAAGTGTCTTCCTTGTGACTGATCCCATTATATAGTAATTTTAGTCTTCTAATGGTCAATATTTCAAATGCAACAAGTAGCAAGTGCAAGTGAGTGAAAGAGTTATCACAGAAGGAACACAGAAAGATGGGCCCTGTGATTGCATTCCTGCTCACTCATCTTGTATTCTCATTCGAGCAGCTGAGTGAATTCCTCCTCTCTGTGTGCATTGCTCTGGGAACTTGGCCCCCACGTCCACAACACGGGATTTGCCAATACATACCACCTGCATTCTGAGGGAACGGAAGACCTTCCTGTGGAGGAATATCTTCCCATCCTGTGTGGGTGTACAGAAGCAGATGTGGATGTACAATGGATAGTTCCCAGGACAGATGAACTGAGACATGTCATAAGTCATGCACTGCTTTCCAATTATGATTGTCTTTCTACAGGAAATTTAACAGAATAATTTTACTCCGGAATATCACTCTGGAGTTTATGATGGCATAGCAGATGGATAGTAGGATAAATGGTCATTTCCTTCTCTTTACCAGCAGTTTGAAGAAGCTAACTGAAGGAAGTGATAACTTTTCAGCAGGTACCAAGTTACTGGCATTTCACTGAACCTACCAGCAGCTCAAACTTAGAGATCCATAACTGGATACAAAGCACAGACTGTAGTTAAGCTACTGAAAAACCCTCCTGATTGAACAGTAAAGGCTGTGGAAGGACTGACCCTTGTTGTTGCTGCTGGTACAATCAAATCTCCTAACACATTTACCTTGCATGCAAAATGAGCAGTCAGCTCTAAGTGCCATGGACACCCTTTAAAGGCCACTCATTCGGCCTCTCCTCTTCCAGCCAAGGGGAAAACAGCACTATTTTGCTCAGAAGTAGGATGACTACTAAGGAAAAGCTTTTCAAAACAGCTTTTATATACTGAATTCTAAAAGAGTACAAATAGTCTTGGTTTTTCCCCTTGAACAGTTTTGAAAAAATGTCATGCCTCTTGTAGGACAAGGGATGCTCTGCTCACTACTTTTAAAACCAGCAAGGGCCAGAGGAAATGTGGAGTCCCCAATACATGCCTCATGTCTAACCAGTGGTGCAAGATCATCTACTCTTGTATATCTAGCAGCTGCTCTTTTACCACTACCATTTGCACTTAAAGTTAAACAGAATTCTTGACAGAATAGTTTAATTTTAAAGATTTACAGAGGGGCACTATTCCTACAGAATACTTTTCAACTATTCCTGAGCACTTTTGGAAGGATCTGTGGCAATAACCTCCCCTGAATTTTCTTATCCACAGTCAGCTCTTAGTTTGCCAGTACAAGCTAATGTGAGCTCGGAGGCCAACCCTAACAGCTCAGTATCTAAAGCTTTAGCATGGTTCCAGATTCTCATATGTTTGTCTTTAGCATTCTAAGACTTTTCAAAATACAGACAGAATCCAAGAACAATGGACTGTGCAAAGGGAGGGAAATAAATTCATCTGCCCTTTTATTTAATTGCAGAAGATTCCTTTTGCCCTATACATCTATAACTTCTCAGACTAAAGACAACCACGACACTAGAAACTACTGCAGCTGGAACCTTCACAACCAGGTGAATTTGCAGTAGTGTGAAATACTGTGATCTTCCTGATTCAGTTGATCTATTCTTATCCTGCATAATTATACATCTCTTCACATTCTTTTCTTCACTGCTTTGCAAATTAAAAACAATAAGAGTCTCACTGTTAAGCCATGCTGGAGTTATCTGTGGCAGTATTCCTATTTTCATTTGCACATTTTACAGTCCTGGTTTCCTCTGCACCCTAAACAGAGGAAAATGCTATTATAAGAAGCCTAAAAAGCAACGATTTTAAATAACAAGATCCAAATATAAATCTTAACCTGTGTATTTCTCTGCAAGATTGGCTGTACTTGGAATTATCAGTCCAGAACATCTCTACTTCAGAGCCCAGTTCTTTTGGCCAAGATAGATGTTCTTTTATCGTGATTATAGTGAAAAAAGCCAACTTGCTGGCCTGACGCAGGCTGTAATTATTCTGTGTCTTTATACAACCTTTTTATAGTTCCTGGTGGAAAGGCTGAAGGAAATCCTACACATTGCAGAAGGTCTAAAATTTTTTGCCCTCTTGCAGAAAACCATTCAAAAACGACTGAATGAGTCTTATCCTTTCCCTATATGATTTTTCATTCTTCAAGTTAAGATAACTAGCAGTGATTTCCCACATTTTGTGTTGTTCCAGCTTTAATAACAAAGGTACTGACTGCAAATCGTTCTATCAATAAATACAACCATTAAAAAAAAAACAAAAAAACAACCTGATTACCTATTTATATAAAACCCTCAAAGAAGCAGCTACACACTTTAAAAGTAAATGTGGGACAGTAATTAAATCTCCAGTTCAAAAGATCTAGGCCAAGAAGATTTAATATGGTCTCTAAATCTCAAAATAGTCCAAAACTCTTCATTTCTGCCATTTACAAACACAGAGTCATTCCAAATTATCTAAAAGTCATAAGAATCCAAACCAATACCTATTCTAAATCAGTGTGTTCTTTACTACTACTTCCTGGGAGGTTGGGGGCCAAAGACACATAGGAAAGGGAGGGTCTCCCTCACAGTTCTTTACAAGATACAGAAATTGCGTCTTAAAAAAATCTAGTAATGTAACACAAAACCTTGTGCTTAAATCCTCAAGTCTACTGTGAGTGGACAAATAGAAAATCAGGGCACCCCACTTAAATAAATAATCCACCTATTGCTACTAATTATATTTTTCTCTTCTCATGTAGATGAAAAACAGCCAATTTGTATAATATTCAAGGAACAGAGGAAGTTATGTACAGCACATTTTAAACAAAGTCAAAATACAGAAATGAAATTCAACTTCAGTTGAGGAAAGTTTTAAAGAAATTAAAGTTAATAGAATAAACCCTCCTCTGTAAATCTTTTCTTATAATTTCCTTCAGTTAAAGATAACAACATACTGGATTTAAGTCCTACATAACATATCAATTTTTTTTTTTTTTTTACAGAGGATCTATTCATAGCAGCTTGTATTTGCAACATATGCAGCAAATTATACTATTAAACACTTAATCCCAATAAAGTTTAAATTTCACCCCTAACAATAAAGCTTGTACAGTTCTTGCTCTACTTGAAATCAGATTCTAGAAATAAGCAATCAAAGTCACAGGTAGGTATCATGACAATAATTGAACACTTGAGATATATTTGAAATACAGATGGTTATGCGGAAATGTTCTGATGAAATATTAAGACTAATCATTAAATTTTTTGCAGTTGACAAATAAAAATATAAAGTAAACATTACCAAGATGTAGGAAAATATCAGCTAGGTGAGAGCCTTGCAACACAGCTTACATGCCTCTGAAAACCAGGGCTCCATGTGCCCTTCCGAGCAGCCAGGACTGAGCCCACTGGGAGCCCCCTGCAGCTCCAGAGCCTTGGGGAAGAGCTGAGTACCTCACCAACCCTCACAAAATCCAGAGGGAACAATCCCTTCTGCAGCAGGGATCCTCTGCTGCTGACAGCCCACAGAGGCTGCACTGCTAGGGCAGCGCTCCAAAAAGAGCAACAGACACAGGTAAGCTACACCAGCATTTTAAAAGCTGAACAGAACAAGTACCAATGAAGAGAACTGGACAAATTTCAACACAATACCTGCACAGAGTAATGAGTTGCTGAAAGCAAGATCCATTAGAATCAAGAATGCCCCCAGAAATCCAAATTTTATTTCTATTCAGGTGCTCCATACATTATTTCTGACCTATCTGGTGTTAATTATGCAGCTCTGAATTATTTTTTCCTAAGCTACTTTACTAAAAGAGTCAATTCCAACACCAAATCATGCAAGCAGGCCTCTATTTTACAAAACTTATCATGCCACTGCAAGTCCCAGAGCAGATACTCAGCCTAGCAAAATGCATCACCATTCAACATGAANGGCAGATATTCAGCCTAGCAAAATGCATCACCATTCAACATGAAGCACCATTCCTCATTTTCCTCACCCCATATTCTTATTAAGCTGTGCAAAAAAGCTCTGATTGTGTCTAATTTCTCAACTAAAAATAATGCTGGGGTAAATCATTGGTTTATGCAGCAGCACTGTAATTCATCTATAGGGAAGAGTCCACCAGGAACCTGCAGCTTTCTAACACTTAATTCAGACTAAAATTCAGCTAAAGACAATCTCAGTTTGCCTGAGACGTTGTTAGTGCAATCACATATGCTACATATGCATGTATTTCCATACAGCATACACATAGGAACAAAATTTAAAATTTCAGCAGTGAATTGAGATACTGCACACTGAAGCAGAGAGTTGTGTTTTTCTAGGGTTGTTAAATGCTCCTCATGAAAAAACATGCTAACTTTTCTCTGCAAGCAAAGGAACAGACTCTTTGACAGGCACTCGGTGCTTTTGATTTCACCTAAAGATGCAGATGTAATTTCTCAAAATACAGATGTCTAACTCTTGCAAATCCATCTATCCCAGACACTGAAAAAAGAATTGGGCACTTCATTACGAGGACAGGTTAATGAAACTGGACCTGTCTCCTATCAGCTGGGGAATCCCATTACTGAAGTCAGTATTGCTTTGGTAACATGGAATAAATTCATGAAGGTGTTCAGAGCAGTCTGATTTTGGGAAGAGCTGGGGAAGAACTAGCAGGTGCAAGGATGTTGCACTTAAAAAAAAACTCTTTCTCAGGAGACTGGATAGAGTTGATGACATGGGAAACTTGGGTTGCCAACTTTCTATATAGTATATAACTCTGGGAAAATTAATTGGATTATGAAGGTCAAAGAGAGAGGCCAACCCATTATTGAAAGATAATCTAATTGAATTCTGCCAATTTTATCTGAATGATTACTCTCCAGATTAAGAACTAGTGCCACTTTTTCATTGCTGCTAGTCTTTTTTCTTCACTTCTAGGCTCACTTCTTTCACAGACCCATCTGGAACTAACCACATTAGTGGAAATTTCCCACAATCAAAGGGTTGGTTTTGTGCAGCCAGCTAAGCTTTCTCCACACTTAGTGCAGCTCTTCTTGAGAGAAGATCATCCAAACTCAGCATCCTTACTCTCAGAGTAAGGCATTCTTGAACAGAGTAAGACAATGTTGAGAGGCAGCAGTGGAACCTAAAGGTTGGCTTTGACTATTCTGACCCAGACATGCACATTACTAGTTAATGTTTGCATTATTCATTCACATTTTGTGCCAGAGGAATCTTACTCCATGAGTTAAATTTTATTCATAGCTCAAGTCTACATTCAAAATAAGACGGGGCTAATATGGAAGCAAAGACTTATAAAAATTGAAAACTCCCTTTGAAACACATGCTTTCCAGTAAGTGCAGCTAGCAAAATGCAAAACACTGTCAACATTCCTACACCATGATGTCAATTTTCATCTGCACAGACAAAATGCTGCTGCATGTAGAAGTCAGCTCTGTCTTCCTCTCTGGTGGTGTACTCGTGTCTCCCTTTTTCACTCTCAGTGGAGACTGCAACCCCTTAAAAGGTTCAGAGACACCTCCTGAAGATAATAATTCTGGGAAAAACCCACACTAATTTAAAAAATATGAGTTTCCACATTCAGCTTCAGTTCTCTTGAAAAACAGTGCACGTGCTCTGAGGGCCAGTTTTGATGTTTGCCTCTACAGCAGTTCAGAGGAACTCCTGCCAACAGGGAAGGACCACAACACCTGATAAAATGGTCTTCAGTGACACAAAATAAAAAAGTGACTTGTAAAATAATGGAAATCATTTCAACTCTTGCAAGGTTTATAAGCAATGGGAAAATTATTATTTATTATTTGGTTGGGTTTTTGTTTTGTTTTGGTTTTTTTTTCCCAGAGAGACAAATACAGCCATTTTTTAAGAAAACAGCTGCAGGCAACACTTTAAATGCCATCTGTCCTTAGCAGTTATATGATGAAGAGATGGACTGATTCACACCACACAACAGGAAATATGATGGCCAATTAGTAAGCACTACTAAAATTCAGCCTCAGTTTGCTTCCTATGGGCAGGTCTTCCTCCAGAAAAACTCCCACTGAGGTCTCAGGCAAAGTGCCTGCAGACTTCACTTGTGACTCAAGTGCAGAATGCTGTACTGTTGAAGTAGAAAGCCTGAATTTTACAAAATAAGATCTCACTTGTGGCACAGCAACCTCATGATGGATCTTTTTCAGAACTGAAATCTTGTAGAGCTGGGAGTACAAGAGCCCTCATACTATCACTGATTTAAAGTGAGCTTTTGGCAGACAAGGAATGATGAGACACTCAATACAGGGCAAAAGGAGTAAGTCTTTTCCTCAGTATTCTCAAAGATTGGCTTTAACATTTGAAATAGTAAAAAGAAAGTTTATGATTTCTGCATTTGCCCCATTTCTAAATAGTGGCATCTATGTGACACATTACAGATGGCTCACAGAGGTCTAAATTCAGCAATAAAAATAAGCAATTACAAACAAATGCATCATTGATGTCTGCTGAGGACATAATTCAAGCAAGTTCAAAAGATCAGAACAAAACACACATGTTTTGTTATCCCAACTAAGGCCCTTCTCAAGATGGTTATCTACAGGAAGAAATTTTCTCCAAGAAAAGCTTAGTGTTCTGAGAACATCTTTAGTTCCCTTGAAAGTTGGGGGTTTTAAAATTAAAATTAAATTATTAATTTTTATTTATGAGTTGAACAAAATTTTCCCTTTTATTGTCACACTACATAAGGGAAAAGCTTTAAAAGGTTGGGTGTTAAGAACAGGTGATGCTGACAGGATATTGGAAAGGCCCATGAGACTTACAACATTAAGTAAAATGTATGTGCCCACTGATCTAATTGCTTACTAATTTTCAAATCTATTCCCACCAGATAACTAATGGCATTTTAAGCCCAGTTCCTGGCATTAAAAACACATTTATAGTTCCCTCCTAGCAGAAGATAAACAGCTGCATGGTAAAACCCCATATGTTAGGACAGCATTCTGGAGGTTTTCCTTATAGTTTTAACCAACCTATTGTGTTCCAAATTTAACTGGAAGAGGGAGGAAAAGGAAACGGGAAAAGCATTTGGGTGTGCAGTTTCACACTGAGGGGAAGGCAACTGCTCTCTCATGCAGGGAAAACGTCTGGAATATTTGTGTTTTACAGAAGGACTGATCACATCATGGAAGTGGAACTTAAGCTAAGCCATCAGAAGCTGTTTATTTATCTTCCTCAAGAAAATACTAGTGTTTGTTTAAAAACAAGAAGCTATTTCAGCAATTAAGCCTGAATTTCCTCAAATACTTGAAAATCATTCTAAAATGCTAACATTTGAAAGTATATCAGAAACATCCTAAAATGCTTGCATTAAAAAAATTAATAACAATATAAAAATAAAAAAATATTCCCAGCAGATACAAAGAAGCTCAGAATGTAGGCACTCATTTAGGTTTAGACCAAGTTCTCATGTCTAGGACAATCATTCAGATACTCCTGGAGTTTGGAGCATGTATTTCTTTGTTAATTTTTAAGTGATGATTCATAAGTGACTGTACATCTAGAACTGGTTCTAGTTCAATGATGCTCAAGTATTGCCTTGAAGAACACCAAAACTACCTAAGAACAGCTGAATTGATTCAGACCAAGGAACCATCCAGACCATCATCTTCCAGCAACACCCTAAAAAAGCATGTCCAGAGCAAAAATGCTGCAGTACTTTCCAGGACTCACCTTCCCAGCCTGCTGGGGTTCATCTGTATAGTACTGTGAAGTGGATCTTCCCAGTACTCATCCTGTCTCCCCTGACATCCATGTAACCTTCTACTCAAATGTATGGGAAGGAGTGCCAAATACCATTATCATGACATGGAAGAAACCCACAATTCATTGTTTTCAGTCTCCCACCTAGTAGTTTTATTTAAAGGCCCTCAGTTCTTACACCTAAAGAAAGAAGCTGATTCCTACCTAACCTTTCCACCCCATTCATAAAGGATTTGAGCTGTTTACAGTGCACCAGCATAGGTAAACCAGGAACTCCTACAGTGAAAGGATTATACTCTTTGTCTTATACCTCCCTTTGATATCATTTCCTAACATTCAATTAGCACTGTTAACTGCTGTTATATGAAAAGACTTATGTGAGAATCACCAGCCTAGAGGAAACATGTAATTTGTTAGTCACATAAAGCACCTTACATTCATATAAATAAAGTTATAAAATCAGGGGACAAAACCAGAGCCTGTTCAAGCAGTCTTACCAGTTAGTGGCTTTAGCAAAATCCCCTACATAGCATAAAGCACACACAGCCCATCTCTCCAGGGATGGATGTATTCTCTGTCCTGCTTTCAACACAAGTGCTGATGAGATCAGCTGAAAGAATCCCCATTATGCCACATGGACCTGGCAGTTTACAGCTAGGATATTGCCTAGCAAGCAGAAAATACTCAATACACTACTGTGCTATTGGGTTTTTCAGCCAACACGCATGTTGCTCAAACAGGGAATAGTTTTAATGTATTGGAAGACTCAAGAAAACAAAACACCGAATGAGTAATGAGACCTTGAAAACCTCTAATAAGAGAAGACTCAGGAGAGGAAGAGAGCATATTAGCATATTTCTTTTGTTACACATCCACTGAACTTGTTCAGCCTTCTGCTTCCACACCACTGCAACACCACAAGAAGCTGCAGCAGTCAGAAAGAAAAGAAAATGTCCATCAGAAGAGGCAAATCTGAGTTTATCAGAACCAGTACCTGTCCCTCCACATTTCTTCATCCCAGTAGATAGTCTGGAACAGCCATGCATATAAGCAGGGAAATTACAACAAAAACAGGGGGCTTGGAGTTAAGTTAATTTCTTGCTGAATCAGCCAGCTGGGAATAAAGCCAGTTCCTGCAATCTTCTCAGAGCTTCAGCAAGGTGCATGCCAGGAAACACTTATTGCCAGAGACTGAGGAAACACAATCCCTCACTCTTCACATTCCGCAGCAGTGCAGGTGTGTCCATGTCACCTTACCTCATTGGTTCTAAAAGGCAGGAGATCAGGCAACTAAAACTCTCCTCTATACCTTGATTTACCATGCAGTGAGCCCCCATAGGTCCTTTCACAAATACACACTGTAAATGTTGCCCTGTTTTGCTTGCATGCACTAACAGGAGACTGTGTCCTATAGATTTTAAGCAGCTTCAATTTTTTTGGCAAAGCACCTGATGACAGAAAAAAAACACCATTACATAAACACAGAAATACATGTTTCTACATATAAACAAACAATCCACTTATTTAATACTACAAATCAGTCTCATTAAGCAGTTGGGACCTCCCACCAGGACACCAATGACAACCATTAGCATACAGCAACAATCTAGTAACTGCAATCATAAATGCAGTTTTAATATTGCTTCACAATTTTCTTGAGCTAACTTGCATTCACTGTGTTTCTAGTGCATCCAGAAGCATGACAAACTGACAATTCTTGGAAACCACATTTCTCAAAACAGTCTGAAAATATTGTTCTCATTTTCTCTCCATAATGATGTTAAATCTAATAAATACAAAATTAGAAACAGAAATAACATTGTTGCTAAACACTTCATGTAATATGCTGTCTGGAAGGGATTTATTAGGCCAAGTTCTCAAAAACTGCCCTCTCTTTATAAACACGTGACACTTGTACTTGCACTTCTCAAATATTATCAAATATGCACTTGTGTACTAGAATTCACACACCAGAAACCTATTATTTCAAAAGAATTTTTAGGGTGAAAATTTTGGTTTAATCAGCTAAATATGATGAAAAATACTAAGCCAGACTTTTTAGAAGTGCCTAAGGCACCTAATGCATGGCTCCCATTAGGTTAATTGAAATTTACCTTGTTTTGAGAAATCCAGCTAAGCATTTACCAATGCAATTGAGTACTTAACAGTGTTTGTGTTTAACGTCTCAGGTCTTACTGAAAATCATCAAAACAAAACTCTACAAACTCTTCTGAAAATACTGCTCTATCTGCATTAATTTAGCTCTCTTTATTGCTGTCATCATCCAAAAAGGAGTTCACAGAACTGACCTTCTTCCTACAAGCTGAAGTGAGGGAATTTTGAAAATCTGACCCTTAAATGAAAGAGCACTAGACAGTCTATAGTCTTTAGCTAATACCAAGTTCTCCCCTTACAGGAAAGGAAGTTATGTGCATGATTTCAAACCTAAAGGAGTTATTGTCTACCACTGACAATAAAGTCAGTGGCAGCATGGAGCACATCAGAACTGCAGTGCTGTACAGCTCCTACATGAGTCTCAGTATTCTCTCTGGAGCTGCCATGGTTATACCCAATGTTCTTTCTGGAATGTTGTGCTCACTATCAAACTGTACTTCAAAAACTGACCCATTCTTTCACCATGCACAAACTGTCCCTGTTTTGCAGAGATTTTACCTAATAAGAATGACACTGGAATTGTTCAAGTGTGACTGTGTTGGACTGAGCACAGCCACAGAATTCTCATCAGTATTGTTAACTGTATAAAACTCTACTGACACGTGGATTTGACTAAAGTACAACATTTGTACAATATGATGTAAGTTATACCTGAGATTTCTTGCATAGACTTACAATGCCAACAACTATAGATGCATGATTATGAATCTGCTTCCACTATCACTGAATTCACTTTACTACTTGATTGCAAGCCATACTGGAGCTCCTGGGGATTCAGGCGAGCATGGAGAAATGTTTAAAGAAAAGCTTCAAGCACAAAAACTGAACATAAGGACAAATATATGAACCTACAGGTCACAGAAGTAACAGCAAATAAAAAGGACTCAGATTTTAAAATGTATGTTTTTGCAAAGCAAAATGCATTACATTGGATGGCTAAATCTTGAATTCTGGATGAAGAGTAAGAGCTTTAATATCAGTACAATCAATCAAGTACATTTCTGTGATGCAAAGGCAGGAATGGAATTTGGTGCACTGTGCAAAACTGCCACCTCAGTGCTGTTTATGCCCCAATTTGGTAAGGAATATGAGAGATGCAGCAGCACCAAGCAGACCTGAATAAGTAATTATCAGCAACTAACCATTCAAGTGTCTTCTAAACCAAAGATCATCCTAGAGCCATTCCTTCATTTCTTGACTACTCTTTCAGGAGAAATTAGAAGCCACTGGCAGTTGTTAGAAATTATTCCTATCCTTGAAGCTTCTCTAAGTATACCAGACTCTTGGATATCTGGTTTTGGAAACAAAAACATGCAGCTCTACACACAACTGATCTGAGAATTTCTGTCCAAGTTTCTGTATAACTTCATGAGAAATTATCATCATAACGAATAACTTAGATAGTAAAGGGGTGCCTTCATTGATGACATCTGTACTCTTGGTGCTCTCCCATAGCTGACTTTAATTTTTTATGACACATCTTAAAAAGTAAGTATTCATACATAGTTTGTGCCTCAAGTCACAAGAAAAATCAACTTTTCAGGCAATTCCACTGTTGGATTGTAAACTAGGGGTAACAGCAGTTCAGATTCTATGAGCACTGGCTGAGCAATCATTATCAGTCATAAATTTAAAGCACATTCAGAAACTTAAGCATAAGTTTCCTGGTAATGCAGTCACTGAGTTGCAACCTTGTCAATAGCAATGAATATTTTAAGACAGAATACTTGTACAAAGTCTCAGATATGTTATTTGTCTTTAGAAGCAGCAACTCAATCTTCACACTAACAATAAAACTACAGGCCTTTTGAGGCTGATGGCAAAACTCCAGATGGGTCCAGAATTGCCACCTGCCTAAAGAAACAGAAAAGTGCTTCAGGTTTAACTCAGGACTTGCCAATCTCACCCTGATATTTCTGATCAGGGTTACAGGAGACTTAAGAATGTTGCATGGCATGTAGCTCATAATCCATTTTCTGGACATCAGTGTGCAAATACATTCAGCAACTGTAAAAAAATAATCCAAAGGTTTTCCACGAAGATGGTCTCCAAGTCCACTATGTCATATAATGGACATCAGATTTTTGGCCTTGCAAATCTCAGCCTTAAAGACATTTACTATGGTGGTAGTTTTTGGCAGATTGGTTATGGCAGAATCATTTTGAAGACAATAATGTTTTCAGTATGTATATCCTTCATTTCCAAAATATCACAGATAGTTAGAAAAGACCATAATGCAGGCAGGGATTGCAGGAACATAAATCATGGAAGCAACCAACAGTTTATTGAATGAATTTATGACCTATGAAACTTTCCCTTCCATAGAAACCAAGACTTAATGCTTCTTAAATACCCAGACATGGTGTCTTTGCTGTTACTCCCTCTGCACACATTACCAACCCCATGGTCTTTGGAGGCAAAATGTACTGACTTTTAGAGGGTTTAATTTGGACTATAGGAACCTAGGAAAATATCAGCATATTCCTGATTTGAAAACAACATACCAGAGAATAAATCTAAAATGAATCCATGTGTAAAATTCTTGAGATATATTTGCCCATACAAATCTGATAGCCATCGTTTCTTCCTGCCAGTAATCCATTAGTAAGACTATAAACATAGTAAGACTACATACATTTCATAACAAATATAACAGCATCTAGTTGAATGGTGTAATAAAATATCATCACAAGGTTAAGAAAGAGTTGGTTACCAGGCTGAACATCCTGCCTTTTCAATTACCAATATGAAGCAATGTGTGCTCAAGAGATCACTTCAAAACAGCAGAACTGGGCTTGGACACTTCTATTTTGTTAGCTTAACCTTCTCCTAAATCTGTAGAATTAATAGCTCTCCTGCTACAACGTGAGGAAAAATGAGGAACCTTTTAAACAATATTTAGCAATAAATTCAATGCTAGGAATGTAGTTAATATTCCCAAATACACATAAACAGTAGAACACAGTAACTTCCTTGGACAGAGTCATCGTTTAAATCTTTAGAAACAATGAGTTATTCCATGTTGCTACTTTGACAGACAAGTATCTTGTTTGTTTTCAAGAAAAATATACATACGTAATCTGCTTGTATTACCACTGGCTTTAGACTAATGCAGTTCCATTAATTTCATTTATATTGGCACATACAAGAAAAGGTCAGCTCTGTACTTCTGAAAGAACATGGCCAACCTTACCCACAAGGGATCTTTTCCTGAGTGATTTATGTCACTGCTCCTGGTCACAGAGCAGATTTCACAATCAGGCAGCTCAACAATGCTCAGGGGTAAACTATTCCCTGGGTTATCCTAGGAAACCTAATTTACCTACTAGTATAGCAACTAATTTGCCATTGAGGAAATAATTTTGTCAAATTTGAGACACAGCACATCTGCAAGAGCAGAGATAGTTTTGGAGCCCAGCTAAACACCACACTGCTTATTACCATGCTGTGAAAAATCAGAAAGGACTCCTATAACCAAAGTTAAGTTCCATTGCTTCTCAGGAACAGCTACCTCTTTTTCACAACTTCTCGTGTTAAAGTTTTCTTTGCATTACATTCATACCACATTTCCACCACATTCTTTTTAAATGGTCATTTTTTTATTCTGTACCTGCCTCAAGCAGGATGAAATTAATCAATTGCACATAAGTGATATGACATAGGCTTGTGACCTTGCCCAGCATCCAATTGTTTCTAATTGATTAGCTCTAGACATAAGTACTTTAATAGCCAAAACCAACAGAAGTGGAAGTTATGGTACAATATTAGGGTAAAATGACTGTGTGTGGTCCATTTAGTATGGCCCCAAGCAACCAATTAAAGAATTAATGGTTATTGGATACCAAAAATGTTATGTTAAATAATATGAAATATCTTTAATGTGCCTAAAATTGTGATAAAACACCTAAAACTTAGGAGCAAAAAGGCCTCCTACAAGATTGGGGTTAAGTGCTAATAACTCAAATATGCCAAACAGATTACAGTATTTTAAAGGACAATCAAGACCATAAAATTTGACCTGGATTGAAGTGTTCATAAAGCTACTCACAATAGCCAATTGATTACTACAATGTGCTTGGGTTGTTTTTATTATAAAGAGACAAGTGAAGCTATGCCAAACCATTTGTGGAGAAGAGGAAACTATGCCACTACTGGTTCCAGCTCTGCAATAAGAAAAATATGAAAGAAAAAATACAAGAAAAATACTTGAAAAGCAAAAAATGGTCCCTTCATAACCAAAAGGCACAAAACCAAAATTAACATGTCCCTTCTCTGAGCTTCTATTCTTATCTTGAGCAGAACTATTAACGGAACTCCATGAACTATTTCCTGAGTGTTTTATAGGGCTGATTATTACAACATCACTCAGCTGCTTGCACACAAAAATACAAGCTGAACAGGCACAGCAAATCTAACATTTTTGTTCTTGCATAAGAAACATGCAGGCAAAAAGCAGATCCCACTGCGGCCCTATTTACTCAGACATGTATTGAATACACTGGGCTTTACTGCACAATTAATACAGATGTAAATTTTTACTTTAATGGCACGTTCTTTACTCAAGTAACCAGTGCACTGGTTAGCTGCAACCATACACACAGAGAGGAGGTGTTCATCCTCTGCCAAATCACTCACAGCACTCAGCAGTGCTACTGAGGATGCAGGGCAGCCCCATTCCCACTACCCCGAACCTCAACATCCACCATAAACTGATCACAGCTTACTCAGCTGTCTAGTACAGTCTCCTCAGTTGCTTCATTCTCCTTTTGATATTATTTTTGTGTGCTGTATTGTTCTTCAATTCAAAATTCTTCAGGATGTATGTTTATATCCTGCCCAGCACATCAGGCTCCACTTCTCAGTATTGCAATAGTACAAACAGCACACAACAACACTGATCTTATTTATAGAATTTACTTTTTTGTTGAAAACTACTTGCTTCAAAAAGAGGTTCCTGTTTATGCTAAAAAAGTAAATCTCAGTTTATTTAGTCATCTTTTTCTAAGGATTTATGTGCACTTAAGACTGAAGAATCCTTGAAACACGTTGTGCTGTGGGAACTATAGAGGATGACACACTATAACAACATCTCTGCAGCACGCCAGCACACCATATTTCTTGAAATACTCACCTCTTGGAAATGATTAGGCTCACGTGTCAGGCAATAGATCAGATGGCAGCTATGTTTTTTCCTCCATGGTTCCTGTACTCATTGAACACTCAGAGCAAAAACCTTTTTGGGCCACCTTCCCTGCCTTCCCACTTCCAAATGCTTTAGATGTTTCTACCAAGGTATTTCTATAACCCTTGTCACTTACAGCACCTTAACATTTATCAGGTGCTTAAAAGAACATAGGGGGCAAAGAACAGTTGTGCTGCCTAGAAAGACCCATGGGATTACACCTGGCAAGATCTCCCTGTGGTCACCCTTTGGTAAAGTCAACTACAGTATATTAAGCAGGAAAATATTCATTTCCCAGATGAATGTCTTTGAAAGTTTGGTGAAAGGAAAATATTCTCATTGGGAGACTTTTAATTACAGAGCAGCTCCTTCAGCAGTTTTCTGGTCTAAAACAGCAATGCAAAGTGTGCAGCAAGATCACCTGATACAGGACGAGAAATGACAACAGCAGCAAGTTCATTACGTACCTGTAGGTGAGCATAGAGAGCAAAAGCAAGCCAAGTGATCTCCCAGGACAGCCCAGTGGCTTTAGGGCTGGCCATCCTCATGCCCTGGGGCTCTGCTGAGAGAAATTGTTTCAAGTTACAAACAAAATCAAGTGGGCTCCGCCAGAATTTCAATGAGTAAAGCAAACTGGGCCGGCCGCTGGAAGCAGTGCAATGCAAACACCGCAGCGCTGCGCTGGCCAGAGCGGCAGGCGCGCAGCGCATGCCATGAGCACAGCCTGCAGGGTGAGGCAGCTCCAATTAGGGCACAGAAAAGGACCACGATGAGGGGTCGGGGAAGCTGGCAACAGCAGACAGGCTTCAGTATCTCCTGAATGTAGGAGAATTTAGCAAATTGAAAATCCCTCCCACCTTGATCTCTCAAATGTAAAACACAAGGAGCACAGAACTCCTGATGTACTTTCCAGCACTTTCACCACTCAAAGATGAAAGCCCAGCCCTGGGATTTTAGCAGTCATTTGCACTGCCTTTGAAAGCTCAGAGACTAAACAATCAGGACTTAATCAGAGTTTAGAAAAAAATTCCATCAATTTAGTGATCATCAAAATTACAAGGCTAGCATGGGCTTGTCAGTTTAAAATTGCCAAAAACCCCATCACCATATATCACCATGTAAACCCCATATATTAGTAATAACATTACTAATTCTGTTAATTTCTTGTGCCAATGCACCCTATTGCCTTAGACTATACACTACCAGAGTGACCTCAAAACAGTGCAAGTTTTATGCACCCCCAATATACACACATACAAACAGCCCTCCTTCCCCTCAGCCACCGCCCCACAAGTTTGCCCAGCCGCACAGTGAATACAAACTTCTCCTTCAAATAAAGTACTCCTTTCTAAAAAAGCAGGCATCCCAGAGGAAAACCATCTATCCAAACAGCTCTTGCACCTGTTCAACTGAACATAATTAAGATTCCTTACAGAAAGACGCATTTATTCCCTCCCTCCAAAAGCATCGTAAAGTTCCCCTTCCTCCCAAAATCATCAGCACTCCTGGATGCTTTTGTCGTTCAAAATTATCAACTACGACAATAAAAGAAGGAAGACTTTTTATTTTCCCCCCTTGTCCCGGCATTGCCGGGAGCCCCAGGCNTCGGCACCCCCCGCGCAGCCTCTGCTCCCCGGCCAGCGAGAGCGGGCGGGCGGCCAAGCGAGCCCGTTCTCCCCCGCTCCCCCCCGGAGGCACTGGCGACGCTCCGATGTCGGGGGCCGAGACCCCGGCAGCCCGGGACCAAGTGGTTCGTCTTCCCCCGAGGGGCAAAAGCTACCGTGAAGTCAGCCTCCGAATCTGATGCAAAGCAGCTTCCAAAACCACAACCATCCTGTGTCTCATCTGCAAGTAACTCTCACTATACAGCTACAAATCTGCTCGCACACCGAGTAGGTCTTTAATCATGCTGCCCTCTACAATAATTTTAGGTTTCCTACTGTAAATCTGGCGAATATGTCTCGTACGACAGCTTTGCTCTCGTTCTCCCTCTGAGCTTCGAGCGGCTAAACAGGAATGCCAAAATCCTCTACCTTTGCGCTACGGCTTCCACTGATGTTCCAAGCTTCCGTCGAGTCCGCTAAGAGCAGCACGTAGAGAAAGGGCTCTGATCCCTGCCACTGAAGTTAAAAATATGCTCCAGTGAACTAAACATAACCGATGAAGAGTTTGTTCAAATATGTTGCACTGGAAACTTTTCCAATCTGTTTAGGTTTCTCACCAGCACGGGAAGGCGCCTCGTCTATCGTTAGGAACAGAGTGCCCTCTGCTGAAACCAGCCTGCAGAGCCCGGGACCTGCAGCCGGTGGGAGAGCCGCACGCCCGGCCCGGAGCAGCGCGAAGGATCGCGGGGATCCCGCAGAGACACCAGCGCTGCCCGGGCTGCCTCCTCCGTGCCACGGGAACTCACAGGCTGCTCTGGTTCAGGTCTGTCTCAGCCCAGACACCTGAGGCAAGCTGTTCTTCCCAGCCTGTACATGATGATAATAGGCTAAGGACCTGATCTCCTATTTTCTAATACCGCTCAGCTGAAAGTGTATCAGCTTCCCGGAAAGCCTGGCTTTCCATCCATTTCAGTAGCCACAGTTACTTAAACTGTCTTTTCACTATGACATCAGTTATAACCCTGAGTTAAGTTATAATCTTCCAAAATTATATGCCCATGCAGGTAGCATATACTTCAGACTTGATCACAGGTGATTTTAAGGCCAGAATTTAGCCATTAGATCATCTAATGTAGAAAGGACATTTTCCTTGGCCAAAACCATGGAGCTGAGGCTGACTCTCAATACCTGCCATCTTCTTAGGAATGTATGCAGCTGGCACCATCCTTTCTTAGAGTATCTATTCTCTTATATAGAAGTGTTATAAACATTTGCTCATAATAAATTAAATAATTTAATTTATTATGAACAATAATAAATTTAAGAGTAGAATACTCTAAAATGCAATAAAGAGTGGAAAAATTGAGTAGTACAAAGCAGCCTAGATTAGCTCACGTCAGAGTCAGCAACTCAAGCCAGGCTGGTGTTTACACACACACCTAATTCCTCATGTGATCCTCATCCCAGGCTAGAGATTCTATGTCTGAATTTTTACAGCACATAAGAAAACAGAGGTAAGCACCCACAAGCATTCCCCACAGGGAGATTTCAGAAAGCAGCATTACAGTAAACAACACAACTACCTTGTGGTACCTACCTTGGAAAGTAGAGATCAGGAAGGTCTTACCCCAGCTGCTGAAATGACAAGTGTTGTTAATTCCATTCTCCCCCATAATCTATAGGTCTGGTTACATTACATTGAAATCATCCTTTTTGCAAGGAAGATGAACACCCAGAAAATAACAGTATTTGGAGCATAAAAATAGCCTTAGCCTACTACTAGAAACTACACAGGGTTTTGGACAGCACTTTCCTATGTGAAAACAGGGCATTTTCCTATGTGAATCTCATTCTCATTGAATGCTGATTTGTGTTCTCATTTATCCAANCCTGTTCAACTGAACATAATTAAGATTCCTTACAGAAAGACGCATTTATTCCCTCCCTCCAAAAGCATCGTAAAGTTCCCCTTCCTCCCAAAATCATCAGCACTCCTGGATGCTTTTGTCGTTCAAAATTATCAACTACGACAATAAAAGAAGGAAGACTTTTTATTTTCCCCCCTTGTCCCGGCATTGCCGGGAGCCCCAGGCGGCCGAGCACACCAGGCTCCGGTGTTTCCCAGGTGCCGGTGCTGGGCTCCCGGAGCCCCCGCTCCGCCGTGCCCTCACGGAGACTCCTCCAGAGCGACCCTCGCCCAGCACCGCGGCCGCCCCCCTCCCATCCCCGAGGGAGCCCGCTCGGGGCAGAGGGTCGGGGGCTGCCCTGCCCTGCCCCGAGCGGCTGCCGAGCTCACCCACCTGGAGCGCGCAGCGGGGCCGGGAGGGCGGCGGGGAGCGGGCCGGGCACGGCCGGCGCACGGGAGAGCCTCGGCTGTCACGGCACCGGGGATGCAGCATCCTGCCCCGCGAGCGGCGGCCCCTCCCTCACGCCAGGCTCCAGCCCACCGCCGCGCCTCAGCCAAGGTCCTACAGGCTGCTGGCAGCGGGCCGCCCCCG
>VYZP01050750.1:23669-35240 GCA_013400635.1 Hypocryptadius cinnamomeus
GGGAGAGCCGCACGCCCGGCCCGGAGCAGCGCGAAGGATCGCGGGGATCCCGCAGAGACACCAGCGCTGCCCGGGCTGCCTCCTCCGTGCCACGGGAACTCACAGGCTGCTCTGGTTCAGGTCTGTCTCAGCCCAGACACCTGAGGCAAGCTGTTCTTCCCAGCCTGTACATGATGATAATAGGCTAAGGACCTGATCTCCTATTTTCTAATACCGCTCAGCTGAAAGTGTATCAGCTTCCCGGAAAGCCTGGCTTTCCATCCATTTCAGTAGCCACAGTTACTTAAACTGTCTTTTCACTATGACATCAGTTATAACCCTGAGTTAAGTTATAATCTTCCAAAATTATATGCCCATGCAGGTAGCATATACTTCAGACTTGATCACAGGTGATTTTAAGGCCAGAATTTAGCCATTAGATCATCTAATGTAGAAAGGACATTTTCCTTGGCCAAAACCATGGAGCTGAGGCTGACTCTCAATACCTGCCATCTTCTTAGGAATGTATGCAGCTGGCACCATCCTTTCTTAGAGTATCTATTCTCTTATATAGAAGTGTTATAAACATTTGCTCATAATAAATTAAATAATTTAATTTATTATGAACAATAATAAATTTAAGAGTAGAATACTCTAAAATGCAATAAAGAGTGGAAAAATTGAGTAGTACAAAGCAGCCTAGATTAGCTCACGTCAGAGTCAGCAACTCAAGCCAGGCTGGTGTTTACACACACACCTAATTCCTCATGTGATCCTCATCCCAGGCTAGAGATTCTATGTCTGAATTTTTACAGCACATAAGAAAACAGAGGTAAGCACCCACAAGCATTCCCCACAGGGAGATTTCAGAAAGCAGCATTACAGTAAACAACACAACTACCTTGTGGTACCTACCTTGGAAAGTAGAGATCAGGAAGGTCTTACCCCAGCTGCTGAAATGACAAGTGTTGTTAATTCCATTCTCCCCCATAATCTATAGGTCTGGTTACATTACATTGAAATCATCCTTTTTGCAAGGAAGATGAACACCCAGAAAATAACAGTATTTGGAGCATAAAAATAGCCTTAGCCTACTACTAGAAACTACACAGGGTTTTGGACAGCACTTTCCTATGTGAAAACAGGGCATTTTCCTATGTGAATCTCATTCTCATTGAATGCTGATTTGTGTTCTCATTTATCCAATTTAATTTCTTCATCTCAGCCTCACTACACACCCCTGCCACTTTTCTCTCTAAACTTCCAGTGAATCTGGAAGTTTTGAAATTTTGACTCCTGTTGGAGGCCTTCATAACCTCTTCTGCTGAGCCAAGCAAAAACGGAATGAAACTCAGGTGTCCAGGCAAGATGTGATGGAAAACAAGCACTTCAAAATTCACAGCACTGGCAGCTCCATAGCAAACTCCTTAACACACACCCTAAAGTTAAAAGGGCCACAAACTGAAAGGTTCTGGTTGCCTAATTTTCATACCTGGAGGAGTTTGTCAGCAACTCTGCAAAAACTAATTAACCACTTGAGCTGAAAATAAAACATTATCCTCTAAGAAAATGCTTGACTTCCCTTTTGCTTGCCCTGTCTTGCATAGATTACAAACTCTTCAAGGCAGAACTTCTGTTCTTTGCCTATTACATTGTGTTTGCACATCCCTGGTCCAGTGTCAAGTGCTTTAGGTATTACCTTCATAGCAGTTTTTACCATACAGTCTTTTAATTCCCACTCTTGCCACATTAGCCCAGCAGACTCAGTATAAGATTTTTGAGTAATGAACTATAGCAATGCTTTTAATACTCAGTTCACATGTATTTGTCTCTTGCTTTTAGCATTTTTTTTATTCCACATGTGCTTTGTCTTTGCTGGTCTCTAAAATATACATAATTTAAATTACATGGAAAATGACAACTCTAAAGCCTTTACTGTTCATAAAATATGAAATATGGATGTTTGCACTTATTGAACACATAACAGCAGTGTCATCCATCTGTACAGCTGGCATGGGCTCTAATGAGGACAAGGGTTGGAAATATGATGGTCTTATTCTTCGTTTTACACAGACTTAAGACCATGTGTCTTCGCTATCAAACATAACCATGAAATATTTTGTAATTTCTTGATTTATGGTCAATTGCAACAGAAAATTTCAACTTACAGTTAACAGTGCAGGCAGAAGCGGCAGAGAAAAAAGATTCTGCAAGATATAGCTGCCAAAGGGCCAAAGTGAAAAAAAATTAAATCTCTGGTCTGGCAAACAAAAAACCTGTGTCACATCACATGATAACCACCAAATTTCACTCTTTGAACATTAAAACAGTCACATTTAAAAGAGAAACTCAACACTTCTCTATTAACCTTTGTCCCGAAATGCAGGTAGACATACCTCTTCAACAGATTCCACTTTATGTATAATTATTTCCCCAAACCATGTTCAGCTACACAAATCTGATGATCATGGAGGCCATTCTTCCATCACAACAAAAGTCTTTACTGCCCAAGAGAAAATATGTTTGGCTAAACGACAAATTTAAAATCCACTGAAACAGTGCAGAACAACATTTGGCTCATAAATCAGCATTCTGAATAATGTATAGCAAAATTGGAAATATCCTGCAGAGGCCCCATGCAGAAATTGCATTTTGGTTCCACATCTCAAAGTTATCAGTAACAGAGCTACACCTGATTGAATAATGAAAGCAAAATGTTAAATTTCCTGTAGCTAGAGTAATGAGAACCCTGACACAGTCTAATCAGTTCTTTGGCCCAGCATTGTATGTGCACAGGGTTCTTGTTTACTCTGAAATAACAAGCCCTCCAGGGCAGAGAACAGTCACACACTGTCACCCTTCACAAGTATGTTATACCCTATCAAGAGTAAAGCCTCTATTGGTAAAAAGGTACAAAGTTCAGCCACAGCGCCCTGTGTTTCATTTCTTGGTGTTATGGAACCCATTGCTTTCCATGTAGATCCTTGCCCTGGGCTTTGGAAACAGATCCATGACAACAGTAAGCAGAAAAAAATTTTGAGGCTTTCAGAAAGGAAAAACTGCTTATGTATAGATCTAAACATTGTAGAAGAAAACTACTGTCTTCCTCTCAGTTTGTGTTCCAATGACTCTAGAATTACCTAAACAATATAGTCAAATGGTCACTATTTCAAGTATTTGAATAAATATTTGTCCCTTCTTGCCTTTTGAATTCCTTTTGATGCTTAAGCAAACAACTTACAGCTCATTTTCATATTTATGATCCTATACAGTAAGAGCAAAACAAACACACCTCCAAATGGCACAAACTTACTTGTCCTAGCTCACAGTTCACAGCCTTAACTAAAATGTTAGAATAAACATTTTGAGATAAACTTCTAATGCACTTATATGATCATTTTGTGGGTTTGCAAAATATATTTTAGAAAGGATTTAGGGGATTACGTTGGGCATAACTAGAAAATATTAATCTGTATCGATAAAGGTTGAATGCAGATAAAGCAAAATGAAAAATTAATTGCAAAGGTAAAATAGTTTCAGTTCATCTACACATAGCTATGTGTTAACAGATATTCTTTCTAACTTGCAAAATAACATATCCCCACTGATACTATAGATATGGCATATTGGATTCCTGAACTTGTCTACCACTTTCTTCTCATGCAACAGTGACCTGTTTTCCTCGTTCTGTGATGGCCCTCACTTCTGTGATTGTGCAAAACAAGATGTTACTGACAGCTGTGTGGGAGAGGCAATATTTGGTGAATAAACAAAGGCTCTGGGGAAATCAATTATATTGCAAGTCATGAGCAACAGACAGAGGTCAGCAGGACCTGCCCTCGCTGTAAGGGCTCGCTGGGGAAGAGCAAGAGCAAAGCAGGTGGCCTGTGTGCCACGAGATGACTTGTGCATGTCACTACATGAGCATCCACCACCATGCACAGCAATACGGAAATGGAAGAGAACATAAGGAGAAAACAAGGTGAAGGAATAAAAAAAACCTAAAGGTCAGAAGAAACGCATCATTGGGATGAATACCAGTGACACACAGAGTGAGGTTATGAGAAGACAAACACACACTTTACCGTGCACCTTCACACAGCGAGCCAAGTGCTGGGCACAGCAGCACCAGTACACACCACACATAGCAACAGCTTCTGTGTGTGTAGCTGACAGCAGTTTGGTCACTGGCAGCTGGAAACCAGGACAGCCTAAGCAAGAAATTTGCCTAGTGTCACCTACAAAAGGCTATTATCTGGTGTATATTCTACATTTCGTATTCTACCAAACAAAACCTATTGTTTACTTCTGTATCTGGTAAGGCCACAAAAAATTTAATTTTTTCTCCTGTTACCACCTTATAGAAGGCTACTGTTCCATAGCAGACAAAAGCCACTATAAGCCAACTGATTTGTACTGCTTAAGTTAACCAGGCAAATAGAGGCATAGGCTGGAGTCCTGCAGAGGAGGATCACTTACACAGCAATGTGTTCTTCAAAGGCCTTTCCCATCTCTGCGTGCTACCACCAATGACACAGAAACTGCCCTTTAACCTTTCTGGTGGGTAATCTCTAATTTTCTCAGGGAAAAATACTTACTCTGGTACTGTAGCAACCATTATCAGGCCAACAGAACTCAATTTGTCCTCATTAGCTCTGGTCACATGGGAGTCACTAACAGCTCTCTGTGAACAGACTGCTTAGGAAAGTATTTATTGATACAGTCCAACACCTCACACAGAGTAATATCCCATGAAACAGTATTACTGCTATACATGCTAGCTCCTTAAGGTGTCCAGCAATACCTTGATTTGTTTCCAATGGGTATTTAGGAAAAGACCCTCGGGACTTACAGAGCAGAATAATAGCCAGAGAAAAACACCAAAATGCTACACAATTTTCTATTGTTTATGCTGATTCTTCATTTATGCCTACATTTTTCAGCACAATATTTTCACAATAGTCAAGCCTGACTACTTACTATGTACAGCCTCAACTACATTTAACCCTTGAAAAATAGATATGAATTCAAGCATTTTGTATTAGGCCACAAAAAAATTAATTCTAAAAGGAGATAATATTATCAAGAAACTTCACCTCACCAAAACATGTAGCAGACATGGCTCTAACAAACTATCATCCAAGGAGTGGCAAAGTTGCAATAACCAGGCAGGTACAAACCAATCCAGAAAATCAGTCCATGGGCCAGCAGAGCCCACAGCTCAGCAAAACCACAAGGGAGCAAAAATGAGTGGGGTTTAAGGCCAGGCCAGAGCTTGAATGGAGCTCCAACAGCCCTGGGCACAGCGTGGGCAGAAGCCTCAGCTGAGGCTGGTCAAGGTCATGACAGCTGTTAGTGCATCAGGAGCCCTGACAACATTTTGGGACAAACACACACACATTGTTTACACCTGGCTGGAGTTAGTTAGAAGATACCTATAGAAAAGGATAACAAAAAGTTTACTTGATTTTTTTTTTCCCTCCTGCTTTTTATTGTATTACTTCATTGTTGTTTTCTTTTTTTCACCTAGTTTCACCAACTCAAGATCAAGGGCTTATTAAGATACTTGAAAAAAACACAATGTTTTTTATTCCAACTTTGTGGCATCTGCTAATACTATCTAAATCTCCCATATCTATATTTTTGTTGTAAAAGGACTATTTGTATAATATTTTTACTGTGATTTAGTCTGGGATGTGTACCTTTTCCCACATTTCCTCTCCCCCTTCCCCCCCCCACCCTTCAATCTCTTAATCCTGGAACATTCCTAATATCTTTAAACTTGAAACAGTAGGAAAGGATGGCACAGGCTTATCTCTACAGGAATTCCTCAGTTATATTTGTGGTCTAAGCAATACAGACTATCAAAGAAGTCAGAAAAAAATGTCACAAAGAAAAGAATCAGCAACAGATTTTCATTATGCTTTTTTTAGGTTGCCTCCTTCTGTTCTCACACAGGGAGAGTAGGTAAAGAATACAAAAGATAAAACTAGTTCGGACTATTTTTGAACTATTTCTTTCAGCTGTTTTTGTTTGCATTATTACAAAGCCTTGGCAGAGAAGAAAAAATATTTTTAGAATAGCAGATTTCTTGCTTTGTCCTGCATCTGTTCCAAAACCATACAATGTATTTGAACAGCTGGCCAGTAACATGCAATGATCAAGCATGGCAATGACACACGATCACAGTGTTCTTTGTAGAGGACTGAGGTTTCAAAGCTGAAATAAACCCTCAGATGTACACATCTTGGTCTTAGAGGTACATGTTCAGATTTAAACCATGCTTTTTATTTGTCTTGAATTGAGCTTTCTATTGGCAATGAAGGACAAACAAGTACTAGTTATATCAAAATAAAACGCTGGAACAGCTCTGCAGGAAAGAATTTCCTGGTGGTGTTGCTCGGACGAGAACCAGAGGAGTTTAGTCTGGCTCTATGTCACTCCCATGCTGTACATAGCTTTAGAATCTTGAAATTATGTTTTGGATTTTCATAAAAATGTGTTAAGGAGCTCAGAAAAAAATCCTTGTTGTGGATTCACACCTTCTTCTGTATCCTTATCTATGCTGTAATTTTGTATCCCGAGGTATAAGTGACTTAATTCTACACTCCCCAGCTACACTCTTGGGGCAAACTATGTTGTTCTCCTATTTTTACCTGCCTGTCCACCTATAAAGAGGAGCTTGAATTTATGCCTACACTCTTCATTAAAATCTATCTTTACACTTAAAGAACTCCAAGAGGATGCCAAGATTATTTTTCTGTGTTGCAAATAACAGCTTAAGCTAAGATCTTAATTGACGTTTCTTGTAACTGCTACAACAAACACTGCAACTTATAGTTATAGTAATGTTCAGAGGGTTTTATGCTCATATTTAATGAGTTTCCTACAGTATGTGCTCTCAAAAATTGAAGTAAAAAAGGGAAAATTAAGTAGCTGGTGGAGAAAACTCATGATTATCACTGCTCACATCACTATTATAGGAGTGCTGAAGCAACCTTCTTACTAAACACCGATTTTTATTAAATGTAATTAGTGTAAGGCTTTACAGACTGCTTCACACATTTGTCTTCATGCAGGTTCTCTTTCTACATCCATTCTTCCTTTTGCTCACGCATCAGCTTTTAAGCAGAACGCCATATAAGTGGGATGGCTGACAGGAAAGCTAAAACACCCACAAAGAGCAGAACGGTTATTTTCATCAGCTGAACAATTTGCAAAAAAAAAAAAAAATCCCAGACACAACAGGCAGAGCACTGACGCAGCAGCATGCTGGAGCGTGAGCATCACTGCAGCTGTCATGCATCTTCCTAAAGCTGGGATTTTGGTTTCGCCCCGACCCCTTGCACCGGTCTGCGAGAACGCAGGGCTGTGGTAGGTTTTTCCTTCCCCGCCTTCTCCGGGCAGCATCATTGCACTGATAAGATGCAGCAAGGCACATGTGAAAGATAAAGAGGAGAGGGGCTCTGGGGGGAGAAAAAAAAAGTGTATTTTACAGGGCTCGGCCGGGCCAGGGCGGCCGTAGGGCGCAGCCCGAGCCCTTTAAGCTGCCCACCCTCGGCGCGGGCAGGCGGCAGCTGGAGGCTATTTATACCGGGGCGGCGGCGGGCGCTGGGTGTCCTGCGCGGGGCGGTCCCGGCGGCGGCGGGGCCCGGAGCGGAGGCTGCCATGGCCACAGCGCTGCCCCCCACGCCGGCCGGCGGGAGCCGCTCCGCCAGCCGCGCCGCCGAGTCCCCGCTGAGCCCGGCGCGGCTGAGCCGGCTGCAGGAGAAGGAGGAGCTGCGGCAGCTCAATGACCGCCTGGCCGCCTACATCGAGCGGGTGCGGGCGCTGGAGGCCGACAAGTCGGTGCTGCAGCAGCGGCTGAGCGAGCACCAGGCGGGCAGCGACCGGGAGCTGGGCTGCCTGCGGCTCCGCTACGAGGCGGAGCTGGCCGACGCCCGCCGGGCGCTGGACGACATCGCCATCGAGCGGGCCACGCTGCAGGTGGAGCTGGGCAAGATTGGCGAGGAGCACCGGCAGCTGCACGTCAGGTCGGTGCTCCGGCCCCGAGCAGGCCTCCCTGCCCGGGGACGCCCCGGGGAGCCGCCTCTTCGGGGCTGCTGCAGGATGAGGGGAAGGGGATGCTTCTGGCAGCGGTCCGTGGGTTGTGGGAGGAGTGCGCGGTGATGTTTCATGTGTAGGTCGTGCAGGCGTGATAATCCCGAAGGTGTGCTCTGGGGTTAGGAGACGTCTGGATGCCTGTTCAGGAAGTGTGCTGGGGCGACGCTGCTGAGTACCTCTGATGCTATGGGGTCGCATCAGCACCTGCCTGAGATGGGCATGGGATCCTGCAGAACGTGGGGTGCTGGGTCCCCTTCTGGGCTATGAATGCATAGCTGCATGGGTTTGGCACCACACCTGTGTTTACAAACACTGAAGATCATGGCAAGTATATAGAAAGTTATGGAGCAGTGGAAGGAGTGTTTGTTTGGAGTCAGAGTGCATCTTTTTTTGGGCTGTTGAGCTCAGACTTTGCCTAGAGGGGAATACAGCTAGAAGATAGTTCTGGGAGCAGTATGGCTTACCTGGTCCAGGTTGGTTCTGCTCAGAAGTTTTCCTAGTTGCTTTTAAGTTTGAGATGAGCTGCCTGCTGTTTTAGCTTGACTTTCTTGTAAGCTGTGTGTCCTGAGGCTGGAATTATCATCTCGACTAAGCTCACCAAGCCTGAACAAAGGCAGCATAAGTGCTGTCCATCCTCCAGAAGGAGGAAGAGGTGTGTGAGCAAATGTCCAATCGCAACAAGCTTCCTCTGTAGAAATATACAGCCTGCTAGCACTGCTAGTTACTGTAATGGACCCATTGTACCCTCATATCAGTTATAGACTTGTAATAATTTGGATGTCCACAGTCCCCTTTCATCTTGTTATAAACCTGTATCAGAGCAAATTTAGGCACCATCTTCTTCTTTTAATGCCTGGAGGAAGTATTGCCCCCTCATAGACTCAGTGGGACTCAAGTAGCTGTTCTAGTTGGGAATAAAACACATTTTTACTGTAAGCTTCTGTTTTCAGCTGCATAGCTGTTGGGCTTGTCTCTGTCATGCTGGGTTTTGGCTCACAGATCTGTTTCATAAATCTAACCAGCCACTTGAGTGGACAGTGAGGAGAGGGGTAATGCCTGTCCTAAGACTTTTCTGCTGCTCTTTGTGTTTGTGTAACTCTGGCTTTGTTTGTAAAGCTTTAGACTTGGCAGATACGCAATTCTCTACACTGTTGGGTTGGGTTTTTTTCCTTTACAGTAACCAGGTCTTAGAAGTGGTTAAATTTACAGCCCATGGGAAATGATACATGGTACATATTGGTGTCTGAAGGGACTAGACTGAAGTCCTAATATTAATGTGTGTTGTATCTGGGCTGCCTAACTGCAGATGTCTCAGATGACTTGGAACAAACTTTGAGGGTATCGTGTCCTTAGATATATACACCCTTTAAATAACCTGGTGGCTGTTTAGCTCTTATAGAATGAAATGTCACCAGATAATTTCCCAACAGCATTAATTATTGGTCTTTATTATTCACTGATTAAGAGACTCAAGGTTTTTGACAACAGTAAACTGATTGCATTTGGTTTTTTCTTACTACTTAAACAATGGTGACTGGAAGCAGGCCAAAGATGTTTGGGGAGGAGGCATTGTAGATAAGCATATTGGTTGAATTCAGAGCCTCAGGAAGGTCAAAGCAACTGCAGTAACACAGCAGAGAAAGACAAGACCAGTTCCTTTCTGCACCAGAGAGTGTGGATGTGCATTTTGCTGCTGAACAAACACAGTGTAGCAGCTGAGGTTGTAAGAATGAGTTCTGTACCTGCTGCTGATATCCTCTGGTCTTGACAAACTGGAGTCTGTTTCAAACCCACCTGAAATCTTCTGGTAAAATGATTTCAATTCTCCAGATCAAGCCTATGTGACATCCAGATTTACAAGGAATGTGATTGGCAGTGCCTTAAAGTTTTTGCTTGTAATTGATAGTCTGTAGGCCACACTTAGCTCTGGAATGGTTGGTATATGGAATGTGGCAGAGTACTGTAACTGTCACTGCTTGCTGCAGAGGGGTGTAAAGTGGTGTTCTGAACCCCAAACTTGGATTAAAAGGGTAGTAAATGCTCTTGTCAAAGTCAGACTTGCTAAATTGTTGCTCTTAAAGATGAAATGTCTCACTCCAGGGTTCTTTGAAAACAATATTTTTCAGGAAAGAATCCAGGAAATCTGAGCCTGGCTGTCAGATGCTTACATTGGAAAGTGAACTGTTAAAACAGATATTAATGGAATTTCAGTTTTGCACATACTTTGATTGCAGAATGTAATTTATATTATTGTAGGATGAAACAGTCAGTATTAAGTAGTGTTATTGAAATACTTAATATCATATGTAATACATTAAGTGGTAGTGGTAGCAGAGACCCCAAAAGGAAGGTGAATAATTAATACCTAGGAAAGAGATAAACCTTAAACTACAGCATGTTATCTTGTTTTTCACTGTTAGTAGAGCTATGTTTCTCCTAGAGTCTGAGTAAAGAGTAAATAACTAGCACAATACAGTCAACAAATGCCTCTGAAGAGCAAGGCTAGAAAAGGCCTTGAGCAAGCACCTGATGTAGCCACATGCCCCAGGCCTGTGCTGGAACCAGCCATACCTGCATCTCTTCCAGCAGATTCCGTGTAACCCTTATTTTAAATTCCACATGATGGAGATTCCAGAATATCCCCCCTCAGGCAGTGTGCTGCAGTGGTGAACTGCCAGTTTCCTCTCCCTAACATCTAACCCATGTATTCCTCCCTGCAATTTAAGCCCGGAGCTTCCTGTCTTTTCTGCAATAGCCATGGAAAACAGATTCCCTAACTCTATGCAGCGGTCCTTCATGTATTTAAAAATTGTTCTGTCTCTTGTCACTATTCCCTTCTCTAGACTAAACAACCCTTAGTATTTTCCAATCTTTCCTTGCAGTTCAAGCTTTCTGAAGTTGATCAATCCTGCAGAATTACTTTGGACTTTTGCCAACTGGTCTCAGTTATCCACTGGAAAACTCATTGTATGAGTTGACACAACTTTGCCACTTGGCAGAACTGGTGTAGCCAAAATAAATTGAGGACTTCCTTTACTCTTTATAATCTCAAATATGAGTTTTGAGCAGGGACTCTGGATAGTGGGCAGGAAACTGGAAGGATTTTAAAAGTTGGAGCAGTCTGGGGAATTATGACAGTGTTCTTCCCTGACAGGAGCTCGTTGTGGGCCCTTCTCTCACTTCTCCACTGTGGTGCCGATGGCCACTGAAAAGTGTTGGCCATCCAGGTGCTACCTGTGGTTCCACTGCCTGGGTATTGGTCTGGAGATGGTCTCTTCTCTGAAGGCAAAGTTCGCCTCACGCTGTACCTCCTCTGCGGTGTGAGGGAGGGAGGGAGTCACTCGCGGCGGTGGCTGAGGGGCGGCAGGAGGCAGAGCCCCGGCGGGGCAGCTCCCCGTGCTGGCCGGTGGCCTCCGGGGGACAAAGCTCCCTGTGTGCTGCGGGGAGGAGGAGCGGCACCGCCGGCAGCCTCAGCCGCGCTCCGCCCCG
>VYZP01050753.1:940-31377 GCA_013400635.1 Hypocryptadius cinnamomeus
TGAACAGGATTACAGACAGCACAGTTAGGATTTATTCCCATCACAGCAGTGCTGGCATTAACAATTTCCAGAAAAACTTACTACTGTAAACACAAGATGCAAATTTTAAGACACAAGGCAATGATACCACAAAAACATCAACAAAGGCAAAAGACAAAAGGTAGGAAAGTGTATTTTATGTTAATCTAGTTACTACCACTGCTTTGACTAAACATTGAAGACTTCAAAACTAAGGAATACTAACAAGACGTACTAAATGAGAAATGCAAATTATGGGGTAATGCAAATGTATTCCTGGAAGGCATAGTTCAGAAATGCAAATACACCTTACCTGCACAAGCTGTAAAAGATAATGAAGAACATCATCATCTTCTAAACTTTCCAGTTTTTGAACTGCCATTGCTCGGACATTTTCGTCTGAAAAGTTACAGTCCAGAAGTTGCATTGTGAGTCCAACATCTAAAGTGCTCTGATCCCAAGCCTCTTTTTTAGCTAGCAACTGGTAGGTTTTGGCCACTATTTCTTGTTGTCCCCATTTGACAGAGCTAAGCAGCTTAGGATATGCCTTGGGGTGCTTTATGCTCTCATATCTAAAGTGCCACAACAGTTCTTTGTCCTCAGGAGAAAGTGGATTAAGTGGGTCAGTTGCTATGATCTCTTCAAGTTGCTTGCGAAGCTGGTTGGGCATTTCAGCTCGGGTCCTGTCCCCCTGGGGGTCTGATGATATCCTGTGCTTGGGCAAGGCAATTGGGTGACAGTACTTGTCCAGCACAATAGAGATAGCCATTGAGTTTTCTTTATCTGGGTTAGTTGCTGATGTGAGTTTGTCTGCATTTATACTTCCTTGTTCTTCCCCCTTACCTGGAATTTTCCACATGTGGAGTACATACTCCCCACTTCGCAGCAAGAAACGGTGATCTATCAACAAAAGATTTACATAATAGAGAAGCTGGGTTTTGCATTTTGCATCAGAGTTGGAGGATTCATGTGACTGAAGGTTTGTCTTTGCAGAGGGGCCCTGTGCTTTGCCACAGTATATCTGAAGATTCAAGAGTGCTCCTTTAGGCAAATCCTTGATTTTGATATCAAACTCCAACCAGATATTCCATAGAACCTCCTCAGTAAAAGGCTTTGATGCAGTTCTTCTCTGTGAAAGGAGCTGCTGCCCATGTTGAATGTTAGCCTCTACAAACACAGTAAGATCAGTGTTTCTTGGTAAAACTGGGATATCAATGCCAATTATTTTCACTCTAAATTTCCTATTACAATCCCACAAAGAGATAGTGAAGACTCTCTCATGATCTTTTCCATCTATTGTCAATTGTTCATGATACCCTGTAACTCCTGTACAGTCATCCACCAAGGGCCATTCTTCCTTCTGAACCTCATCTTCATTCGGGTCCGGGGGATTGTCGAGGACAAGGTGGATTTCTTCCCCATTCTTAAGGCACTGTCTTATCCAGTGAAAATCTTTGATTGGTGTCTCTCCAGTAATGTACTCATCTCTACCACAAATCCTGAGAACAAAATCCAGTTCACTATGATCTTCAGGAATGTCCATCAAAGACTTTTTTTTTGCCATTTTTGTGAAAAAGCTGTGGAGAATCATATCTGGAGTGTCATCTATTGACACTTTAATTTTCTGACTAGTCGTTCCTCTATGTATGATTATGAAAATATTATTATTAGTGATCTTTTTAAATAAATATTCTGGGAGTGGCTTAGATGTAGTCCATGGGTGCATTGCATATAATTTAGGATCTCTGCAGGCTACCTCTATCATTCGTGGAGTGACTAATCTGCGCCGGGTAAATTCTAGTTCATCATCGTGTACATTGCTTACATCAGTGACATCATAACCAATCAAATCATTAAGTTGACGCTGAAATTCCTGAACTTCTTCTGATGGTTTTTGTTTCTGGACAACATAGATCTTGCCTACCTTCTTCTGTAACACCTTCCAGTACAGTATGCAGTCCAATGTCTGTAACACTTGATGTTTATCATAAATTTCATACCATTGCCCTTTCTTCTGATACTGCAGAATAAACTGATCTGGGGTGAATGCATGGTAGAAGTCTGTGGTTTGACTCGTCTCTATTGCACGCATCCAAATCTGTGCCTTCATCTGCTCAACCGTACAGTTGCCAGCTATTTCGAGTAACATAATTTCTGGTGCTTTAGTATGTTTATTGCTTGTAGGTAAAATGAACTCAATGGATATCAGTTCCATTGATGAAAAACTACTCGGTGTACAATGAGGTTTCATTCTTCTTCTCCTTCGTTTGTTTTCGTCTCTCATAACAACGGGCTGTTCATGATCCCCCAACTCCATGCCAGAAGAAACCTAGCAAAACATACAATTACTTCATTACTTTCTCATTTACATTTATATTTATTCTTACTTTTTAACTTTTCATATACATTTTTTATATTTTCACTTCCCTTTAATTTCTGGCCATAAATACTTGATATACATGAACCACTTCAGATGTAATCTATTCAATTCAATACCAAATATAAATTAAAAACCTCCAACCAACTCTCCAGTGATTAAGTAATTAAAATAAAGGTTTTAAACATCCTGCCCAGATTTTACTGAGGATAAGCAGTTCGAATGTGCAATCTCCATATTGATTACTTCTTGCTTCTATTTGATCAAGCACTGATTCTTCTGCTGCCTCATCTGTTTTGATGCTGCTGATGTTAACATACGTGGATTTTCATAGAAATCAAAAGACATGTATATGAATAGAATGCAGTCCCACTGAGCTCCAGGAATGGCAGAAAGTAACAAAACAAGCAATTTATTTGCAGTCTGGACAGACATGAGCCTGTTCCCAGTTTTCTCAACCTCTCTTTTTAGTAATGAGGAATCAGGACTTCAACCTAAAAAAAAAGCCCTTAGGATGCAAAAGTCAGGGACTATTTCTGAAGATAAATTTAACGTGCATCTAAATTCAAGGCGAGTGTCCTTAGATGTGCTTCTTTTAAATAAATCAATTCACCAGACTGATAATATCCATCCATTTTCAAAGTACACACTGCCAATATGAACTATTAGTTTGTTACAGAAGAAAAATCTCCCAAGCTGATGCTGATTTATTACCCTATACATCAAATCACACCTAAACCACCAGTAAAACAATATTAAACATGAGTAGCCTACCTTATCAGCATTCAGTAAACAAAAAATATTGTTCCTCAGTTAATCTCCATTGACCAATATTGAAGTGGAAATTATTCAGAGCTGATTGAATGCACTCACACAAGCCAAGTTACAGCAACATGCTGAACTTCTTTTCCAAGCAACACTTTCTACACATAAAATCCTTAACTGCTGGAGAAAAGTAAAGCCAGTGTAATGATTCCTTAGCAGATAATAAAAGAAGCAGATAAAAATATAAAAGATTAAATTCAAACAACATAGCACGCTAACTAAAATTATTCTGAGTTCCAGAAAGCAGCGACTGTGGACACACCACCTCAATAATTGACAAAGTACAAGGAAATATTACCTGCTTATAAAACCAAGGCTGAATTGCTGAAGATTATTCATTTGTTTAAGTTTTGTAGTTCCTATTTTTTAAAGGAAGATCATTCACACAAAAGATTTCTTTGTTTAAGCTGTTCTGCTTTTCTTGCTTGCTCTCATACCCAGATGCAAAGGAAGTGCTGCACTTACCAGGAAGGAAGTTTTAACCAAGTTGATTATACATATGATTGCTCATTTTAAAAGAAGTCAGAATGCTTTTCCTGTTACAACAGTAAAAACACACCAACAGTAATAAATTTAACACACACGTATAGAAGACATAGTTAGAACCTTTTAAAAATAGCAAAGAATAATCTGGGCAATAAATTTAATTAATTCAAATAAGATATTTAAACCAAATATATTTTTAAGATATTAACTCCCAAAATAACTAAATACAAATAGGAGATAAAATACAACTAAATATGCAATGTTGCATTACTTTTATTTGCATGGTGATAGCCATTTGAGGACTCCCAACTTAAATTCACTTGAGATTTTTAAGCCAGTCTCCATACAGGCATCTCATAGAGATTGTATATGCCAAGGATCTTGCATGGGAACCTCAGCAGCAGAATTACTGGGCAGCCTGACCCCAAATAACTTTAACTCATTCATTCATGATTACAAACACAAGTGAAATCTACTAGAAATGGCGACTTTACATTCAGGAAGAAATTCAACCGAAGACTTTCAACCCTAATTCTTGTGTTAACTACAACCTGAGGTGCTGTTCTTTCACTAAAAAAATAATCCCTACTGAAAAAAACTATTATGGAAAACATGTACAAAACAGAAAGAAAAGACAGAAAACTCTCTAATTTCATTCTTTTTCCTTATGACTTTTCCAGTGAAATACTGATCTTTTGAAGAGCAACCAGCAGTACAAATCCTACAGTGGTAGATATCATGCAAAAATTATGAGTCCTGAGAGGAGGAAAACAAAATGAAACAACTGGAAGGTTGTCTGCCAACAGTGAAGTGCCTTTTTTTTTAACACATGCATGTTTCCTACTTATAAGACACATTTTTATAAAATTGTGAAAAATAACCCCTCCCTCTATATTGGCAAAAAAATCTGACAGTATCTTACCTGCCTCCAACATGCCAAGGTTGATTAACACTCTGCCAAGGTTAAAAAGCAGAAAATACCCTCCACCACTGACACAGCTCTTCTCTCTTTGAGCATCACTCTGCTTGTCAGCTAAGACATTTTCTTTTCAGAGGTTATTTTTCTCAGGAAGTCAGTTTGGGGAAAACATACTCTGTCCCAGATCCCTCTATCTTTTAAAGCCAGTATTTGAATTTTCTTAAGGTAGTGGTGAAGTAACCCTGAACATTTTGTTGCTGACATGAGATCTACCCATCTTGGCCAAGACACCTCCAAAACTCATCCTCCACCCCCATTCAGCCTGTCATAATTCATCACAGCCACAGCCTTTGTGGCATCTCAGCACTACACACTTCTCTCTCATCTCAATTCTAAAATACAATGTAGTCATATATTTATCTTCATTTAGACATAACCAACAAGCATTAAGGTTTTTTTCAGGCCAACAGGCTATATAAATTTTTTGCAGAGTCCTTCCTCTAAAAGTCATTGTGCTGCCCCATTAACTAAACCTGGAGTCATTTCATTTTCATTGGGTTCTGCAGATCTAGGAAAGCTTCCTGGTTTAAAATGTCCTCAGCCTGCTCCCTGAGCCATGCACTTAAGGATTAATTCTTCAAACATACATACAAATAGCTCTTCTACCACTACCCCATAGATCAAGACCATCAAGATAAGCAAAGGCAGCATCTCTCCCTCATGCAGCAGAGAACTAACCTGTAAATTTCTCAGTGAATGCAATTGTTTCACACTCTTATCCACTTATAAAGGCAGATAGAGCAACACTTCTGTGGGTTCAAATGTCCCCACACAAATTGCATCAGACACAACACAAAATGCAAGGGACTTCTGTAGCTGCCTTGCCCATACAAGGCTGTCTTTTCTCCTGCACTCATTTGGGCTGTGACCTGTCATGTCTAGTCCATTCCAAACCAATATCCATCCCCAGTTCTGCTCTGACCCCTTTTCCTCAGCTTCAGAAGGCAGTTCTTGGAGTGACAGTTGTCTCTCATCTGTCTCTGCAATGACCCATTCTTATAGTGACACCAAATTGTATCCATTCCTGCTAATCCATTGGCAAAACCATATTTCCTCATGCACATGAATCATAAAACTTTGATATTTATAATGAAAAATCATTTCACATTAAGTTCCCAAAACCTTAGTCATGCCTAAGCTTTACTTACAGTATTGACACTTGAAAAACTCTACTGCAACACCCCAAAAAAGGGGAAAAAAAATCTGTTTTTTTTCTAATGCTAATGAGCGTCATCAACCCTGAATATCCCTGTATTACAAGAACTGTCCTACACTGGTCTAAAAATCCTGATGGGGTCCAATGGAGAAGGAAAAGATGGGCCTGTAAAAGGTAACTAAGACAAGCAACCAGTCTTGCCTTTGTCTCCAGTTGTGTTCCTATCTCATCACTCAGGTCAGCAATCTGATCATAATAAAACCAGCAAAAAATTTGGTTAATTTTCATGTGGACAAGTTCCTTTATCTGACTCAACACTTGCAGGAGTGGTTGGGCAGTGATGGAAGAGAAGGAAAGGGAATGAAGCCAGCACAGTTAAGCATAACTGAGACTGAAACATGATTCACAGCAGGATTAGGAGATACACTAATGAGTAAAGTTGTTAAATTAATTGAAAAAACTGGCTGAAAGGTACTTTAAAAAGACAATGTGGTATTACAATGTATTACTTATTTGGCTACAAAAAGTATAGGACAGCTGTCAATCTTGACTGCTCTGTCAAGACTATGTTAGAACTGTACCAATTACTATCATGCTTATTCTATATTAGGTCCTGCTTCTGTTTTAACCCATCATGGGAAAAGCTTACTTCAAAATTATTCTTTTCACTTTAGTGTGAACTCCTTCCCAGACAACTTAACTTTCAAGAAAATAAGCACTCTCTACCAGAATAAGAATTACCTTGTGCATGCATTATGTAAATACAACACTAAAGCTTACTTTCACAGTTTTAGACAAAGTTCACTTGAAAGATAAATTCAAAAAAACGAAATTACTATGACAAGACTCAGTGTTTTCCAAGCAACATACTACATCTACTTGCCCACACTGTTGTGTAACAGGACATGACTTTCCACTTGCTGGACAGGAGTACATCTTCCCTACAGCTGCAGTGACCCAGTGCTGAACTTCACAGACAAGATACAGCACTAACATTTCAAGTGTGAACACAACAACAAAATACCACTTGACTCAGTTTGTCAGACCCTCTAACAACTACTAGCTCTAATGGGAAATAAATCAGTGCAGGTTCCAATTAGCAAATCAACTTTACAGGTAATGCAGCCACATTCCTCATCAAAAGTGTACGAACCAGCAGATACAGCTTAGTCGGGAGGTTGGGGAGTCAATCAGACTGCAATTACAGCTGTAGCATTTTCAGGATGCCCTGCCTTCACCACCTTAGATTCTATATGAGTTATCTATTTGGGGCTCCTGGAACAAACAATAACTTCTAGCTGGTTCTGTCAATTTAGGTAAGAATTTTGGCGAAGTTCTAGTTAACTGGGGTTACACAAGTGATGTAATAGTAATCTCGAAGTAATCCACCTTGGAAGCAACACTTTGAAGAGTTTTAAAATCTAGAGATTGCCGCTATTGTTCCTGCCGGGACACACTATTCAGACACTGCCTGTCAACTTGGACCCGGTTTTCTAACACTAATTGTTAAGTGCGTGATCTAATCTACACCAGCAACCAACTCCCGAATGCCCTCAGCTATTATTTCAGAGGGATTGTCGCGTGGAAAGGTTTCATGGTCTACACATATCAGACAGACACAAGAAATTTGTTGGATGAGGAAACAGTTACTTATTGTTTAAAAGCCGTGTTGTAGCAAAGCTCACTGATCTCAAGACTCGAGAGAACTGGCTACTGTGATCCTTCACTTCGCATTGTTTCATTCAACATTCCAACAGCCTCCTCAGCGGGTTTGGCATCAAACTCGTTAACTCCTGTTCGGGCCATGACGTGAGGCGGGACCAAGGCCGCCAGAGACCGAGCAGCACGGGGGGCTCAGCAGTGCCGGCTGCTGCGGGGACCGCGGGGCGATCCCGGCCAGCCGCACACCGCCGCACGAAGGGGCTCTGCGCACGGCAGACGGAAGGCGGCGGGAGCTGCGGGCCGAGGCCGGGGCGGGGGCCGGGGCCGCCTCCCTCCCTCCTTCCCTCCGGCCCCCGGCCCACCGCCCGGGCCCAGAGATGGCGGCCGGCGCCGCCCGCGGGAGGGCGAACCTCGCCGCGCCCGNCCGCGGCGGCCTCGGGCACCCGGCCCCGGCCCGGCCCGGCCGCATCAGCCGGAGCGCGCACAGACCCTCTGGTGGGGTGAAAGCACTACAGCCGCGGTGAGGCTTAGTCGCCAGCACAAGGCACGCAGGACGTGTCCTGGTGTCAGCTCCGGCAGCAAAACCTCCCTGGGCGCAACTTCCAGAGGTGTCCCTTGCCCAGCGCCCCACGGCCACCTTGCCCTTGGCACTCCTGCAGCGACCTCCGCCTGCCCGGCCAGCCCTGACAGCTCCTGCAGCCCCACACCTCAAGGCAGGGACAAGTTAGTTTGTCTAAACTGCCCTTAAAAACCCCTGGAGATGGCAACCTGCTCCAGCGTGGTGGTCTTCTGCTTAGCAAAGATTTTCATGCTGTCTGATTAAAATTCTTCTCCTACAGACTGAGCATCTTGCTTGTATTATTCCTCTTATTCAGTTTGGGGGTTTTCTTCCTCTCTCTCCTCCAGCTACTTTCTTGTTTGAATTTGCTGTGTTAACTGTTTCTCTACTATTTTTCCATCTCCAGACGGGCAGTCCTCGATCTCCATTTTTAGGTCATGTTCCTTAGACCTACTGTGATTCCTGTAGCTCGCCTCCGGGTTCTTGCCAATTGGGCCACTTTGTTTTTGGAAAGCACTGCTCAAAACTGGACATAGTATTCCAGCTAAGGCCTTGCCAAGGCTGCCCACAGCAGGAGGATTAATTCATCAGCCTTACAGTGCCAGACTCCAACTGCAGCTCCGGCATAACCATTCACATTCAATTCAAACAAACAAACAACTCCCCCTCACCACTCTTTCCCCATTCAGGCTGCTGTCTGTTTGGCTCTGAATGGAGCTGAGTGTTTCTGTCTCCACAGCTCTTGTTCAGAGTGAACAGCAAAACTCTTTCCATGATTATGTTGAAACATTTTTTTTTTTGACCCAGATCTTGCAATGAGATTCACAGGTGAACTCTGTATGGCACAGAGTACACACACTTGCCCTGAAAGCTATGCTGACATGAGGTTACATCTTCAGGGAGCACTCCACAAGACCATAAGTTGCCACAAAGACTTTAAAAATTATTACAATTTTTCTAGATACACATTCTTAACTTCCACAGAAAGACAGTATCAGAAGGAAATAACTAGTATGTTACATGTACAGATGCTATTATAAAAAGTTGGATAATTGTTGTTATAGCATGGATGGATTCTTTTGACTAAAAAAATAATTTGTGTGGTGTTAAGAATCATACTAGCCTGAAGCAGAAAAGAGAAACTTTTGTTTCAAAATGAATATACATTACAATGAGCTGTGTCTGTAAAGAATCATAATAACTGTACTGGCCTCAAGTTCCCTTTTACATGAAAGCAAAGCAAAAACCTTCAACAGCTTCCATGTGATGTGTGTGCAGCATAGGGGAAACACAGGGAAGACTCACTTCATGCTTGGTTTTGCCTGGTACAATGGGTAATATCTGTCAAAGCAGTTCAGCTTTGCACAGCATTACTGAGTGCTTTAAAAGACATTTAAAAACCTTATCAAAATAGGAAGTCTTTTTTTGTTGTTTTTGGCTGGATCCCCAGATGGATCACTCCGGGAACACAAGTGTAGCCAGTTTGGCGACTAATCCTGTTAAAATCCGTGGACTTTATTTGGGGATGCACAAACATATGGAGATTTGAGCAGCTGAATAAAAAGACTGTCATTTGTCAAAAGACAATTATAGAGGGGATAATTTACAGCCAGAGCAAATGACACGTTTCATGTTGATTTCAGACAGAATTGTATAACACTTTTAAAATATCTATAAGTCAATGTAGTGTTATTTGCAATGAAAGAATAAATTATTGTACTTATTATATTTGAGAAAGGCTGGTAAACTGAAAATCTTGCTCTGTTCAGGATTTAGTATATTAATAAAATATTACGTTTTTGCAATTAATATTCAGCTCATTGATATACAGCTTATTTTCTTTATTGCTTTTTCTGGAAAATCAAGTAATACAAACTTTCCCGTAGGTGAGGATGCTCTCCTTATAGGTAGTATATTCTTTAGAAATACACATTTTGACATTATTTTATTTCTGTTCATTTCTAAATGTGACTTAAAACCTTTCCCATAAATTATCATTTGGTTTGTTGGCTGGTTTTTTTTAGTCAGGAACAGCCTGTACCATAAATTGAAATGCATACTTTACCATATCAAAACCAGAACTTAAAACAGTCAGGAATACCATAGCTTAATGAAGAAAGGTGAAGAGCACAATTTGATATTTAAATGAAGCTGATTTAATCAAAATTAGTCATGCAAAGATGCAATCATTTTGCTAATATAATCTTGTGGGGTGCAGTCAAAATGCAATTATTTCCTTTATCTACCAGCTGTAATAAAAATATGACAAGAAATTGCTGTCATGATTTTAAATGGGAGTTTTGGAGGTTGCAAAAATGTAAGATGGTATCTTTTGTATCCTCTGCACAGTCAAACATCAGTTTTTATGTCATTTAGTGAAGAAAGAGCGATAAAGAATAACAACCACATTAAATGCTCAGCAACAACTTTTTATAGTGACATATGTTGGATGTAAATGTTCTGTCATCATTGACAAACTAGATTCATTGCAATTTAGGAAATAGTATCTAATACTTCCAGATGGTTTTTATTTTCTATATTGCCAGCAGAGAAAATAATTAAATGCAGAAGATTTGTAGGTCTTGTAACAACAAAGTCAAAGCCTACTTGCCTAAATACAGCAATAGCTATGTTCAGTTTTGTAATTGCTTCTCTATGTAAAGAAAATTGGGAAAAACCCCATTGTATGATACATTGTCCATCCTGATGGAATGATAGGTAGCCTTCTCCTTTCTTGGACAATTTATAAGCTGGAATTTTCTAATTGTGTTGTAAACTCTTTGTGATGCATTCAGGGGAAGATTTAAAATAAATTGACAGAACCCCTTTATTTTACAACTCTGCTGTGAAAACTGATCATGTAAATATGTAATCAGTTGTGTTGACATCATTGTCATTGATTTGTCCATATGCACGATCACATGGTAACTTTGGTATCAAAAATAAGCTTTTCTTCTTGCTATAACTTGCCAACAAGCAGAGGAGGAGTGAGCTGAATTTTAGTTTGGCTTTTGCATCATGTTCTAGGTATGGTAGCTGCTTGTGAAAGGGATGTAAGTGACAGATAAGTGTTGCCTGCAGGTCTGTCCTCCATCCACAGCTTTATGTCATGGGAAAGGCAGCTCTACTGATGCTGGTTCTGGGTCATTGCTTGGGGAAGCAGGAGAATGCTTTGAGGAATTAGTGGGGTCCAGAAGAGCAAATTAAGGCCGGGCTCTTTCTGCATCCCTCTGTAGGCAGTTAAGTCCTTGCTGAGATGTCTCCTACGTGAGCTTGGTTCCCAGCTAGAAGCTTGGTCCAGGGAAATCTTTTAAGATCTGTGGGGCATGAAAGAAGCCTTGTGGCCTGATCCAGAAATGATTGCTGTGAACCTCTGTAGGCAGAGCAGAGTCAGAAAACCTCTAACAAGGAAAAGACGAGTCTCGCTTATCTCTTTCCAATCTCCTCCAAGAAATACCCACTCTTTCCTTTCCTCCTAATAGACTGGTGCTCCTGGTGATTGAGATTTTGCACAAAATCCCTCACTTCAAACACCTTAAACTTGCAAACAGGAAACAGCAGGTGTTCAGAAACCTTCTGAGATACATCTGCTGAAGACTTTGTCTCCCATTCTGCTGATTTAGGCTGTTATACTTGAGAATAGGTATTTAAAGCACAGGGGTGGGAGTGCAAGCTGTTTCCTCTGTACCACATGCATACACACTTCAGATGAGATGTAAAACTCACATAATACCTCTTAGTGGCCTGAATGCCTTTTTTTTTTTGCCTGTTCACACATGTATGAGTTTGTCAGAGATGCAGTCATGGTGGTAACAGAGTGTGTGTGAACAGATCTTCAAGATCACTGGTTATTCTTACAGGGTGGAGAAACTCACAAGTTTTTATGGCTGGTGACAGAGGGAGGTCTCAGTATTAGTGGTGATGCAATATTGCATCATCTTGTGGTGTTGGGACATGACAGAGGAAATGAAAGAGGTCAAAAATAGAAAAATAAAGAAAAGGCGTTCCCAATACCAACAAGGCCTCTAGTCTGAAAGCACTATATTAAGTGCTCTTTAGTATAAGGTACGGACAAGTCCTTTCAGTCCCTGAAAGTTTCTGACACAGAAAATAATGAGTCTTAATTTGCTGATACATTATGAGGTTTCTCTAGACAAGCTCTCTGAACTGTGTTGCTGTGCTATCCTCCTGTCCTGATATTTATTGCCCTTAATCTTTGAAAATCTGCTCAGTTGTATATTCATTTGTTGGTGCAACCTTCAGTCTGTGAGGAGGTAAATATATTTGCATTACATAGGAGTTATGTAAGGCTAGACTTTTATCAGAGGATTTCTGTATTTTTGTTCTCGTAAATGAGTAATGTAAAATTATTTCTCTTTAAATTACTTCATTGCCTCTCTCTGTATATTAAAGCAACATATCCTTTAGACAGAAATGTGTTCCTTACCAGAGTTTCAGGCACCCCACAGGCTAATTGATCCGCTGTCATAATACTCAGGAATACTAAAAAGATATTTAAAGAGATCTATTTGTTCCACAGAGTTTAGTTGAATACAAAATTGCCTACAAAGAAAGCTCCTTCCCAGCCTGGTCTTTTCTGTAAACATACCCTTAATCTTCTCCAACAGCTTTAAACTTTAACAGGTGGCCTTAGCAGAGTGTCCAGATCACCACATCTGAGGGGATTTTGGGGACTGAATAACAGGATTTCATTCCAATTAATTCAATTCATTTCATTTTCATTCCAAAGTGCTGAATCCCTTGTACAGGAAGCCTGCAGGCAGGTCTGTTTCAGGAGGAGGCTGACTCCTGTCTGGGAGCTGGGAGTCCTGTTGGGATGCTAGGTTCACATCTGTGACAATACTCCATACACTGGGGCTGGTACCTCATTATAGTGGCAGCTTTGCTAGATAAACAGACAAATCAAAGCCTTGCCGGCCAGCACAACCATGATGAGTAAAAGCCACTTTCAGTCCTGGAACTTTGTATATTTGCTTCCTAGAAAGAAAGCTGAGAAAAGCTGCAAACCAAACTTCCACATGGGAAGTGTCAGCCCTTACACACAAAATGAGGACAGCATTATGCTGTGGATATTAGTGCTTCCTCATGTGTCAGTCTGGTCTGTATAGCTGGCTGTTCATTTTCTATGTCAGGTAGAGGTGGTTAAAGACAAACATGGAAACACAGCCCAGATAAAACAGCTGGTATTGCCAGACATCCCATGTATTTTAGTATTCCCTGAGTTACCGTCACAAATATTGCATTATCTATAAAATGCATATTTTCCTGCTAGCAGTGGAAAGCCAGGCATCTCCAGCAAAGTCTTGCAAAGCCTCTTCAGTATTTCACAGCTTGAAGCCTGAGCCATTCAGCAGGGGTGGATGTGGTAACAAAGCCCAGTTTGGGTGGCATGTATCCCAGTCGTTTGTGGAAGGCAGTAACTGCTGCAAAGTGCTGGTCAGAGCCTGCTCTTCACACTCTCCACAAAGTAAGATGTGCTTTATTGTCCCTTGATCTACACTTTTGGTTGCAGCTCTGCACCCCAAAGCTCAAAGGGAATGTAGCAATGTCAGTCTCTGCACCATGACTCAGAGTCACGCTACCTCACATATCAGCTGGATACCTGCTACACTACTTAGGTGTGATAGAAACCTTTAATATCTCCTATTTCTGAAGTAAAAATATGTTGGTTGGCCAGATCATGTTTTCCAGGGCATGTAGAACACTGACCCCAAGTATGTTGGTCAAGTTAGGCCAGATTGCCTGCACCACCTGTGTGGCTGAAAACAGGCAGGGCGTTGAGCTGGATCTCTTTATAGTTGTTCATCTGGCTGTCAGTGAGTGAACAGACATAGCCCGCAATAATAATTTCATGAACAACATTCAGTATTTCTTTGATGCATTTCAGAAGCTACTGGAAGTTCCTAAATTCACATAATGAGGCAGACATGCAGGAGCCTTGTGTTTCATACCAACAGGGAGCGATTGTTCTTCTCTGGGAACCTGATGTTCTTTCCCAGTATTTTCCCCTTGCGGCTCCAACAACAAAATGTTTTAGCTGAGATGGCATGATTTTCCTTCTTGAAGAGAGTAACCTAGTCCTGGATAGAACAGATGCTGCAGTCTTTCCAAAGTACAACAGTACCCTAAAAGGGTGTGGTAGGTTGTCATGAATAAATGTATAGAGATGAGGGACACATGGGAGGATCCTAGGATGGTATTTCCTTTCTGATCTCAGATGATTTTAAATAATCCATATTGGCTTTGGACTCTTCCTGGATTCCATTCAAGAGAAGAAAGTAAAATAAATGTGTAGAAGGTCCTGCTATATCCAGAGGAAGAGGACAAGACCACACCATAAAAGGAATTATTGATATTAGGGATGTGTAACAAGCTCAAATGAATGAGTGACTTTGAAGACTGCATTTTGAAAATCCCTCCAGACGAGTGACTACAAAATGCTACAAACAGAGCTTGTTTTAGGTACAGAAGTTTCTGTGATTGGGATATCAGGCACTGCAGGGCCTGCCCCTGAGGCATGGCTGCAGATGTGGTGGGAGCTGGTCCTTATGAATGAGGATCAGAGCTTCCTTGGGGAAGGGTGACCTGCTGGCACAGGACTACATGGTCCCTTGGGCTCCAACACCTGTGAATGGGGCTCCTTAGACTTCTATGAAAAAGTGAAGCCCAGAAGAGTTTAGTGATTCTGTCGTCTCGACAGGCTGAGCCCTGGAGGTGACAAGCACACCTGGATTTTTACTTTCCGTTGTTTTTGCCGCTGTTTCAAGTAATTGGCATCGCAATGGTTGTAGATGAAAGGGACATTTGAAAAGGTGTTGCTGGGAGTTTAGGAGTTAAGTGTTTGCACCCGGGAGGTTGCCAATGAGGGGGAGCAGCCCATAAGACCATGGCTTGACTGTTCAGTACATGAATTGACTAGGCATGTTAAAAGAACAGTGTTGGCTAGGTCAGTTTCACCTGGATAAACAGCAAGATATTCAGAGCAGTGTCTCTCTCCTAAGAGTGAAGGCACATTAAAAGCTGATTGATCTGAAATCCCAGATTTAACCTGTGAGATGCTCTGGTATCAGTGAGGTGAGTAACATGAACTAATCTCACTGAAACTCGTGGTAGGTAAAATATATGGAAGCCCATGACAATACAATGCATTCTTAACAAAAGAATTATTTAGGTGATGCATGGTCCATTGAGGGGTGCCACAAGAATAAATATATTTTAGGGTTCCATGTAGTTAACAATTGAAAAGTGTGGAGCCAAGAACACTGAAGGTCCAGAAAGGATCTGATTTTGTGCACAGAGGGTGCATGTGCAATGGTAACAGTGTTTGTGTTGGCAGTCATTTCAAAGGAACTTGGCATTACCCTGTTTTCCAGCCTTAATTCCATGAAAGGAGGAGCACAAAAAGCAAGGATTCTTTTCACTAGTGATTAGGGAAGAAACCAGCTGTTACAGTTTGAGTTTGTCTAATAATCTCATTTAACCAAATTATGTATGTTGAAATGCTGTGGAGTTTGAGATAAGCAAATACATCACAGGTCCTGCAGCCAGGGAGAAGGGAAGGTCTTGCGTTTGATGTGCTTGGAGAACTATATGTGCAATTTTTGGCGGTGAAACTTGTTAGGAAATTGAGCACAATTCCAGATTCAGCCCATGGAGAAGGATTTAGACCAGCCTTTGGAGGTGTATCTGTGAGGAGTACACTGGCTGGCATGAACCCAGACCTTTCAGCTGACCACAAACCCTTTGTGACTTGACTGTAGCTGAGCTTTTTTACCTAACCTCTCTGACCTGCCTTGCCACCCAGGGACACGCCCCTTGCCCCCGGTTTTGTGCCGAGGCAGCTAAGCGGGTGACCTTTCCTGGGCATGTGCCTTGTGCCCGACCCTCCCCAGCCATCCCTGCCCTGCTGCGGTGCCGCAAATGGTGGCAGCAGTGGCCGGGCCAAAGGGCACAAAGCCAAGTGGCTCCTACAAACTCTCGCTCTCCGGAGCCACCCGTGGCGTTTGCCTGCTCGCCATGGCTGCGTCACAGGCCGCGGGTGTGACGTCACCGGCCGCGGGTGTGACGTCACCGGCCGCGGGCGTGACGTCACCGCCCTCCCGGCCAGCGCCGGCATTGCGTCATGCGCAGGGACAGAGGGACCCTGGTGCTGTGGTGACACCTGCTGGGCCGGCAGGAACATCACCGGGGCTGTGTCCCGGCCGTGAGACAGCGGGAAGGGCTCTGGATTTCTGCCTCCACCTGTCCCTGCCTCTCCCATGGGTTGTGGAGAATGATGTTACTCACCAGAGTTACCCAAATGTCAGCCAGCAGTGTAACACCCAGAGTTAACCGAACCCGTAGTTAGTGCTGGTTTCAGTCATTAATATCTAAGTAATTAAAGATCCTTAAAGTATGGAAATACAAAGTACTTGTGTGTTTCTGGAAGGGTTGGTGACAATGATTTTGACTTATCTGTGCTTCAACTACGTGTGTTTCATCCAAAACAAGCGTTAGCAGAGCTTTCGCATCCCAACAACTCACCATGTAAATTGTGTCATCTAAGCGTCTAAATCCAGTTCTGGACATCCAGATCTTGGCAGAGAGGAGTAAGACAGGAAAGGGAGGACAGGCTCCATGAGAGAGCTCAAGGTGCTGTGCCAGAGCTGCCTCTCAGCTGCCTACCAGGTTTTGAGCTGAGGCTTTGCCAGAGATGAGCAGACAGCTTGGATTAAGGAGCTCACATGGGAGCTGGGGTCTCCAAACACTTTTCAACTTGCCCTTGCTGGGGGTTACAGCAAGGGGTGCCCAGAAAAACTCACCTATCCAGGGGTGCCACATGGACCAGTGAAGCTTCTGACATCTTCAGGACTCTAACACCTACACACAAGGGTGGCCTGAAATAGTCCCTGAGGGAACATGCATTGCTTGAGAGGGTGGCTGCTGATGCTGGGGCTGGTTCACATGTCCTGACTTCTATAATCTTCCAGCAATGTGAATCTTGACGATTCTCTTGTAATTAAATTTTTTTAATTTTCCTGACTTCATTTTCTGCAAAATGTTTCCCTTCCTTGTACCCAGCACTACCCATGCTTTTGTCAAACCTTTTGGTAAGCCCTGCAATATCCCTTCTCTCAGCTGAAATGGCTACATTTGAGGAACGTAACAACTTTATTTCTCCCACTGTGTGAAGCAGATAACCATCACAGGCACAAAGCTCTGCATGAGTGATACCAGGAATACTGAGCCAGCCATATGTGTTCCTGGGCATCAGATGGAAGCCTAGCCTTTTTCTTCAAACCATCTGCTTTTGTGCAGCCACCTTTGCTTCACAGCTTCTCAGGTAAAAGTCTTTGAAAACTGTTAAATGAAATCTACTGTCACTTCAGTTATTAGACACAATGGGATATCTGTGACAGAATATTGTCCGCCAGAATATCACCATGTAGCGTGGTAAACTCAGCACCCTCAGAGCACCAGCAGATTGCTGGTGGGATGGCTTCTATTCAAGCTCATAAGATAATAATTATCCTTGCACAGTCCAGGACAAATTATTAAAGCACAGTCCAGGACAAATTATTAAATTCAGATGTAAAGATCCTAGTCAAGATATTAGCAAAAGGGATACAGCAAATATTATCAAGTTCAGCAGAAGAAGTCAAATGGTTATGAAACCATTATAAATACTTTTCCAGTAACATAAGAAAATGATCAAGTTATATATACTGTTTTCGAAGAAAAGAATGAAGAGCATCCCAGTAGAACTGTGTGCTGACTTATGGGAAATGATATTTTAAAAAGGAGAAGCCACAGTTTCTGATGAACAGTATGAAGTTAAATGGTATGCAGTCAGCAATACTAGTTACTTTCAATATTAGGCTTTTCTGGAGCAAATTGAGTTTTTAAAGAAACATCTATCTCTAAGTTGAAAGATAAAATTTTAAAATGTTTGACCTCTATTAATAAGTTTAAAATATATTTAGAATAATACCAACCCCCCAAAAAGCTTCCTTGGATTAAAAGACTTTCAGAAATTCTGTGTGGGTAGGTAGAAGGATGAGCTGTTCACTTTTGAAGCTGGTGGTATGGTAGCACAGCCCTCCCTGCCTCCCATCCTCAGTCACTGGCCATGGGAGATGGACTGTATTTGCTAAATTGCAGATGTTCTTGGCCCTTCACTGGTTAGGAAGAAATTCCAAATACCACTGAGGGCACAATAACTTATTTCTGTCAGGGAGAGCTGGAACTCACTGGGAACCTCAGTGCAAGGAACTGCTGGGAAATGTGTTTCTTTGGCACTCACTTGGTGGACTTATGGTGAAGAAAAGCCTGCTCTAAAGTTTGTTTTCCCCTAGAGAAAAGAAAGAGAGAGGAAAATAGAGAAGCTGGTTGTTTCCCTTTAGAAAGAGAAAACATCTGCCGTTTGGTTGGAGTGGGTGTAACTTGCCGACATGTTCAGCCAAAGACTTTCCTCAAGGGCATTCTCCTGCCTTCAGTTTGTTCCTGCTAGACACGGGGACAGCACAGACACATGAGCTGTCCCATGTGGGGGAACAGGTCTTACTGTATTCAGCCACTCTGCAGTGATGGGAGACCACAGAGCTGGGCCAAAGGCAGGTGGGTTCTGCCTGCTACACTAGTGAAGCCAATGACTTCTCTGCTGCTGCTTGCAATGACCTCCAAAGTATCTGTCAGGAGAAGGAGGAAATCTATGCACAGAGCTGGGATTAAGGCATCAGTGATGTAGAACAGGCATCTAGGAAGTAAATGACTCATAGGAACTAGGCAGGGATGTAACAGACAGGGAATATCTTGTGCTCACAGCCTTGCGGTGACAAATGATAAGAATTCAATGAGAACCTTTTAGTCTATGGTGAAGGCATATAGCACTGTGCAATGAAGAGGGTATATTCCCATTCCTTTTCAGTCAGTTGTGTTATTACTGTTTGTCTGATGTTTATTTTATGACAGTTAGCTTGTTTATGGTTTGTATTCAGTGGGTTGGCTTTCTTGCCTGTGCTGCTACAGCCATGTGTCACATAACCAAATCCTTTTATTAAGCTATTCAGTGTTAATACAATAAACTAGACATTATTGGAGTCTTTGCAGGCAGACAGCTAGCCAGCTGCTAACAGCCATCTACAAATATGTACACTGCAGCTGTCTGCCATTAACTGAAGCACGGCTTCCCTAAGGGTGGCCTTATTTTCAGGGCAACACTCAGTGTAGGGAGGTTTACTGTGAACAGATGAATGGTCTGGAACACATCTGGCTGTCCTGGCACATAGGATGTCTGATTCCAGGATCTTCCTGTTTCCCACAGGTATCCAGAGTGAACATCTGTACAGCCCATGGTTGGCCCACATTCTGTCAAAAAATCTTTAGGGAAGTGACAGACATCTCTTCAGAGTGGTAGGTCTCTTGTTCTCCCTTTGCTTCATATTGTTAGTGATGTCCATTTGTCTTGGATGAAATGTGATGAATCTCTCATTACTGGCACTTAATATTTTTTCACTTAATATTTTTTCTGCTTGTAGTGGATACAGAAGAATTCCTTTGTGTCACCTCAGTACACCTAATGATTAGAAAATGGAGGAGGAGCACATGTACGTCAATGCCTGTAGAAATCCAAGAATGCAATCCTGGAGCATGCACACTATCAGCTTTAGTGTATTTTAAACAGTAATTCAGAGCACCTGAGACCAGAATGCCCCTTTTCTCTTTAACTGAAAATTCATGAATTTTCTATAGGTGTTTCAGATCTAACTTAGATAGTATGTGATTACATCCTTCACTTGATGCAATAGGACAAGTTAAGTTGGATATTTTTCTCAGTCTTACAGATTTCTGTTTTCTCATGGTAAACTACTTTGTTCAGCAGGTACCACCTTATATTAACATATTCCCAATTGAAACTGGTTATGGTAAGATTCTAATTTTCTTCTTTTTTCCCCCTTTCTAATTATAGTCTTTGAGGCCTGCTTATGGGTTACATAAGTGATGACAGGTGTCTTTTTCCAGTATTTATTCCTTTTAAAATTAATAAATGCAAAGTTTGTAAACAAAAATCACAAGTTCCTTTATAGGATTTAGTTTTCACATGCCAGAGGGGAACTCTGGGCCTCTGTCTCCATCATGCTTCCCACCCTCAAACAAGGCCACCTTGTTGCAGTATCCTTCAGAACTATAATTTTATCTAGCCCTGTAATGTTAATTATTATTTTCATCATCCCAAATACAGCAACTGCCACTTATGTACCTGGAGGAGGATTAGCATCTCCAGGCTATCCTCTGAGTTTAATCCTGGGGAGACAACCAAGCTTCTCACACATCCAGGCCAAGGCCTGATCCTGTGGTAGGATTTCTTTTAATAGTACTTGTTAGATTATTTTTAACCATTAATTTGTCTAATTATTCTTTGGATCATGTAAGCTTTTGAAACCCATGGCATTTTGTAATTACTTGCACAGCTCAATTATGCACTGCATAGAAGAGTGTCTCTTGTTTGCCACCTGAGAATTTGATTTTTCACCTTCTAGATCTTGTATTACAAGAAACAGTAGACAACCATTCCCCATTTTTCTTCCCATAAGCATGTTTTTCACAGGCTAGAAGTCTAAGCACTCAATCCTTGTACAGAATTGTTTCTTTACCATGCTAAATTGCTTCTTTAACATGCTAAATTGTTTCTTTACCATGTTAAATTTTCATACAACTTTTCTAGGTGTAGGTGGAAAGAAATGGCATGGTTTGGTGGCAAGTGAAAGGAAAATTAAAAAGGGGACAAAGAAGAAAATGAAAATGGATTGAAAGCAGAAGGAGCTGCGTGCAAGAGGAACATTATAGGGAGAGGAAATGAAAGATGAATGGGGGTTGTTTGGGTTAAAAAATGAGGCATTAGCTTGACAGAGAGAAGTAATAGCTAAAAAGGGTAGTGATGCACATAGTGAAATAAGGATGACCCCAACAACCCTTGGGAATGGTGGGAGCAATTTCTTCAGGTGATGATTTGTGGGGGTAGCTCTACTAAGGTGTTGGGTGCAGCAGTAGTTACAGTCTGTGTCTCTTCCCAAAAATAATGAGGTGAAACTTTAGAAATTGGTGGTCTCAGTTCTCACACTGTTGATGGGGAGAGGAATGGAATCTGAGTAGTGCAGCCATAATGGTGCTGGTTCTTTTTTCTGCCTCTCTTTACCTGGGTTTTAGAGGAGAAAAACATACAGAAGGCAGCTAGGAGCACAACTTCTTGTTCATTTAGAGTACCTGGCCTACAGGGCAAAACCAAGAGCGTGAAGCCAATTCTACAGCTGGCCACTATCACAGATGGACCTTCAGTCTACTCAGACTATTTATTCAGCGCTTCTCCCAGCTAAAAAAAAAAACATGGCTGAGTCCAGCTCAGCTTCTTTGCTGGTAAGAGCTGTTGCAAAGGAAAGGAAGAGAGTGGGCCTGCCTCTCCTTCCCTTGGGAGCTGCTTTCAAGTTAAAGCTCTTCTGCCTGCAGCTGAGTCTGCACTTCCTCTCAAACCTTCTTCTGACCTGGACCGTGCCACCCTGGTTTGACTTGACTTCCTGGCTTGGCCTCAGACCTGATTCATCATGACAGACCTCCTGGCTGATCAGTGGCTGAGGCTGACTCTTATCACTGCCTCCGGACCCGCTCCTGATCTGGACTCACCAACACAACTTCCTGACACCCATGGGTGAGGCAGTACTCCTGCCTGTGTTGTCACCCTCAGCTCCAGTGGTTTGTGCCTTCCTGCCTGTGCTGCTCCCAGTATTGTTCCTGTCACCTTACAGAGCTCTGCATTTCAAATGCAGAAACTGTTTGGCTTGGTGAGTGTATCTCCATGTCAGCTAAGCCTGGATAGGAAAGAGGGGTTTTGTCCTGAAGATATTTTCAAAACTCCAAAACATTTTATCCTGCCATAGATGTCAGAATATTTAGAATAGTTATTTTGGTGATAAATTTAAAGCAAGCAACAGCTCAGGGCTTACAACATTTATGGGAGACTATGGCTCATGTTTTTCTACTAGTGCTTGATTAGTCAGCTCTACAGAAGGCAGTAGTGCTAATGAATTATATTAAAGGAATCCTACACTCTATTAGCCATAGTTTGAGACAACTGGGTTGAGCGATATTGAGAGACTTGAAGTCAAGCATGGATGTGCCAAATAACCAGTAGCTCTATATCCAAATGTTTTCCCAGTGAAAACCCTTTAACCTAGTTTCACTAGCTTTGTTCATCTTTAATATCAGCACATGAAGTACTGCTGAAAATAATACCTTTTTTACCAGCAGTAACTAAATGGTGTATCTTTGGATCAGAACCTGGAGATGCTGTTTGAAGTGGAAGTAACTGGGGATTTGATTCCAAATATGAAGTGGTGAGTAACTTATAGGAAAGCTAATGTACTGGAAGATAGCCCATAAGGAGGGAGAGGAGGCTGCATAGGAGTTAAACTGACTTAACAATGACCAGTTTGTTTTTGTCACATCTCCCCACTTCTTCTCTGGATGTCACATAACTGTAGGTTAATTTGAAGAAGAGATTGGTGTAAGGAAATGATAATTTTTGACTGAAAATATATCTACAACTGTCATAGATTCAATTTCACTGTAATCAGGATTCCAAGAGGATTCCTGTCTAAACTAAGCATAACACTTTTCTGAAATCAGTGGAGATAAATGGGTGAAATGCCCATATCCATGCTGACAGCTAGCCTACATGAGACTTCAGTGACTTAAAATATGTGTGATTCAGTTTGCCATCAGGTGAAGCATTTTCTTGCAATCTACTTGTCTTCCTCTGTTAATATTTTAATCCCTATCTAATCTTTCCACTTCTGTATGGGAAACTGGAAAACTCTCCATCTACACCTGATTAAACCTCTCCTGGCACAAGAACAGTCTGCTAGGAAATGCCTGCCACTGGGGAAAGTCATTGTACAATCTCTGCCTCGGTGAGCTGGACTTTTTTGTTGTTGTTCTTTTTGTTTTGGTGTTGGTTCAATTTATATGCAAAGAGACATTATGCCTGGCAACCATTTCCAGCAATAGTTCATTATCAATAATTCTTACATCAGTCCTGGAGTCTCAGCCTTTCAGTTTTCTCTATTGTTTTCTAATTTATTTTTCATTTGCTATTGTATGTGGCCTGTACATAACAAGATCTACATCTTATCCACTTTGTACCTAAATTGTTTAATTCTACAAACATTGTGGGATAAAACAGAACACGCAGCAAACAAAGTAAACCTGTATTGTAGGATATTGTAGTATATTAGTCAGTGAGAGGAAGTGGTGCTTTTGGTATTGGCAGGAAGCAAATGGGCTGGAATTTCAGTGATTCAGCTTTCAGACGGGGAGGGACAACAAGGAAGAATCTGGATTAGGAAGAAACTAGAAAAGGAATGGAGAATATAAAGCATATGAAAAGGAAGATGATTCTGGTGCATGTGATGTTGAGGATAAATGTGATATTTCTCTGTTATGACACGTCCAATCCACTGCTACAGACCAGAGACACCAGTCTTTGTTTCAGACAAAACCTGAGGTTAGCCTCTGGCATCTTCATTTACGCTTCTAAATAATGATCACTTTTTCCAAAGTGATGGGCCATTTGCAATTCTCACTGCTTCAAGGGAAAAATGAATGACTCAGGCCATGAATTGCAAATGCCGAGCACTAAGCAGCTCCCTCCAGACAATGCATTGGGACTTTAACTTTGAGTTCCCAGTGTTGAAAACTTACGACTCAAAATGCAGATGTAAGAGAATGCTAATAGACAGTGAAAATTCTGGCTTAATTATATGGCTTTAATTAAACCAATAGTAACCCGTATGTGGATTCTCTTAAATGGGAGCAACAATGGCTCACTGAGCTTGAACTGAATAATAGCCTATATAAACTAAACCAAACAAACTGGAGTAAGTGACCACACTAGGGCTTACCATGGGTTTAATTAAGTCAGTAAAAGATTGAACCACTAGCATTTCTTATTTGGAGGAGCCTTCCGAAAATAGCTGAGGGGAATGAGGATCAAATATAGATTATTTGTTAACTTTGACTACTTTTTGACTTTACAATGAAAATTTGGGTCACTTGTATATTTTGGGAAATATTTCATTCAATTGCTGGTTGATAACGCTTGTATATGTCTCTGTGACAACAAACACATTAAAACATCACTGAACTTCTGAAAGATAATCTTAAAATTCTGCTAAAGAAGCTACTCATCCACCTGGAGCCATTGCAGGTTCACCGAGGATGAATGAACTCGCCCCTTTTGTGGCGAGCCTTTATAATAATGCAGATCATGTGCAGGGTCAGAACCTCAGCTAGTATCTGTCGTTGTGCCTGTATTAAAATGAAGGGTATCTATAGCTACAGAGAATCTTTGATTTTAAAACGTGCAACCTAAAAGCCCAGTTCTCAAGGTATTATCGCTCTGTTTTTATTCTTTCTTTGTAGCAATGTTGTCGAAAGTGGTCAAAATAATTAATGTGTTCAAATTATCCAGTTTTGATATTTATTGTGTGGTGGCGTGAATTTACAAGAATTTTAATTAAGAAATACTGTGAACCAAGTGCTATGGAACTATACATTATTAGAATATTTGGGGAGTTTTATATAAATCACACTTAAGGTGTTTTGAATTGAATCTACGTTGAGTAACATAAGACTTTCAAGGAAAAGAAAATTATACCGCCAAAACTAATATGGTCGACTTCTAGCAGGTGTAAGTCGGGGCAGGATCGCAGTGTAGTAAAGATATTTAGCTCATGTGATGTAACTCCACGCTCCCTCCGCCGGGTCTGTGCCGGCTCGCAGCGCTGCACGCAAACCGCCGGGGACACAGGGCCCTTGCCAGGAGTAAGGGAGCTGGGCGGAGATAAACCTTCCAGGCTTTTGAAGCCCATGCCTAACTCGGAGAACAAAAGAGAGATTCAAAAGGAGGTGTTAATGCTAACAGAAAATCTACATAATAATTGGCTGCTTGCACCTTTCACTGAAACAGAGAGATCAAGACCTTTTCCACCTGAAGTGTCTAAAGCTCTCTCTCCTCTGCCCTGTGAAAGTGCCGAAGACGACATGAAAAAATAAAAAAACCGGGTTCTGTCTCTTTCCATTAAAACAAACACAGCGGGCAGTAGGTTTTACAATATTCATTTGGACAAAGAGAACAAATAAGAACGAGCCTGACTAAGATGTAGTCCAATGACACAGTAAAGCTGCTGTAACTATTTAATAAAGCCACATCCATATGACATACAAGCATACCTATCAACTCCCTCGCTCTAATTCACTCAAATAATTTGGAAGGGTAACTTTTCTCCATGGATTTTATGCTGGATCACATATTGTGTCCTCCCTAGACCAGCACAAAACATGAATCCAATATAAACATTGCATTGTATCCTGTGGCAAGTCCAACAACACCAAAAAAAAAAAAAATCAATTGTGACTCTCTCTGTTCTGGAGTGAATTTGTCCTGTCAGCTCATCTGGTAATGCACAAATCTGGTAGGAAGGAAAATGGCAGCACAGGCTGAAGGGTATCACAAAAAGAATTCATTAATTGACATGTTCAGCCACATGGTATCAAGAAATAAGACTTAATTAATAAGGTTTTAAAATAATTGGTAGTAGGCTTAAAAAATTGTCTGGTTTGAGACAAGGGAATGAAATTCACACTTGTTTTAACAGTGATGGTACTTTAAATAGAGTGCCTCAGGAAACAATGTAATCGATACTACAAAATGACATGATCTGTGATGTGTGAGAACCATGTTCTTGAGCAACATATTTCTTATGCTGGAATTATATTCAAGAATCTGAGGAAGGTTAGGGAAAGAGTGTGAGAATGATGCAAACACTGATGGTTACTTTCCTAGTTATATCGTTCCTTCCTTCCTTTCCTAGCCTTTGGCTTACAGCCTTTCTGATCCCACGGTTTTCATGTAGAAGAGCTATTGATGGATATTTTCTTCCAATCATGTCTAATATTTTTGAATAGTGTGCTCTCTAATGACTGCAAATACACTGGGGTATATTTTTCTATTTTGGGATCCACAACTTTGCTGAAAAATGAGCTCCACAAACTAATTATGAGTCATATGGGGGGAAATACCATCCCCCCCCCCCCCCCCAAAAAAAAATAAACCAAACCAAAACCCAAAACCAACATATGCCTTTTCGGTAATTTAAAGTTTTCTGCTTTATAGCTTCATCTGCTTCCCTGTCATTCTTGGATTATGAAAACTAAGACATAATAATTTCTTATCTGCTTTCTTCGTACTATCACAATTTTATAAACCTTTATCATATTCTTCTTCAGCCATCTGTTTTTTCAAGCTGAAGAGTCTTAGCCTATTTAATCTCTTTTCATAGAGAAGCTGTTCCATATTTCTGCTCATGCTGGTTGCCCTTCTTTGTATCATTGCTGTTTTCCTTTAGAGATAGTAAGATTAGAAATGCACAGTATTCAAGATTTGTGGAGGCACAATGGACTTGCACTCAGCAGAATGCTGTCTTCTGGGTTTTTTCTATCCCTTCCATAGTGATTCCTAACACCCTTTCCCTTTCTTACTGCAGCTGTGATTTCTAAAGACATTGATTCCACAATTCTTTTTTCTCCCTTATAACTGATTGAGAAATAATTATTGTAAATTATTTGCTTTTGTCTCTCTTTGAAAGTATTTTCAGAAATTTTACCAATACTTGTCTGGGCACTTCTCAGGCCTAAGAACTTGATGACTATTGGGTAACATGCGAAGTTTAGTTGTGAATGGAATGTGGAGTCATGCTTGCATCGCCACACATACTTTCCTGGAAATATGCTAAAGGCATTTGGGAACCAAATTAACTGAAGCAGGCTGCCAGTTAATGCAACCTCTCAAGAGCAAAAGTAAAGATACTAGGAAAGAGTATTTATCTTTGAAGACATTGGACAGTAAGACTGCTCCTGTTAATCTGGGAAGACGAGCTTGAGTATGTTGAAGGAAAAGTCCTGTCAGCAGAAGTGATGTGACTTAATAGCCAGGATTTAAGGACTCATCAGCAAGACTCAAAACTGTGTGATCATTTGTACAGATAAGATTGTTAGCATTTAAAATAATTAGCAGTTACCAGTGGTGTTTTTTGGTACCAGGCAGGATACATTAAAGAAAATAGTGTCTCAATTGTGCAGCAATTAGTGTACCACTTTCTCAGTTGGTACTTTGTTCTTCTTTCTTGAGAATTCAATACAGAAAAGAAATTCTAACAAATAATCGGAAACAAAAATTACAGGGTTTTTTACTCTTCTCTGTTCCAATGTGGACATTTCCTGTATTTTTAGAATAATGATTGTTAAAGATCTACAGAAAATTGAGTCTATACATCTTAGTCAAGCCATTTTGATCCACTTCTGCATTTTATTAATCTATTAAGGAAAGGCAATATTTACTTACATAACTCAAGAGTACTGTGAGTGATAATTAATGCTTACAAGAAGTATGATTGAAATGAAGAGCTATGCACTTCCAAAGGATTATTAATTTTATTATTATTGTTATTACTGTACTGAGCTATTGGAAATTACTAAAAGATAGGTAATTACCATGGATTTTCTTGAGATTACTTTGTAAGGTATTAAAAGAAGAGCGTGACACTGCAGAAAACTCATAATGAAGTTGTAAAAGTGAGATTACATCCCATGCCTTAAAAGGATATTGTCCACCCATTAGGCTACAAAGTAAAAATAATGAATAAATACTACATGATAAAATGTGCTGATCTTTCTTTTCACTTGCAGTTGTAGTGACTCATTTACTGCTTACTTGAGAAGCTTCCCCCTCTGCCTCAATGGTTTTTGAGTCATATGCCAGAAATGTTTGTAATTTTGGGAAAATGTTATGGTCAACTGGGTTTCTGCAGATTAACGAGGACCCATTTGTCAGCTGAGCTGCTGAATTATAGCTGCCTCCACGGAGAATGTGAGCCCAGGGCAGCCTCTGTGGTCCAGCAGGTGATGAGCCTCTCCTAAGCCGTGGTGACCCGATAGCCGGAGTGTGACCAGCAGCAGCACAGCTGGATCAGGAGATGCCTATCCCTGGTGCTGCCACCTCCAGGTTCTCCCTTTGCTTCATAGGACACTTCCTTCAGTTAAATCAATCTGGCTACATGACTGCATGCTAAAGTATGCTGTGAAATGGATCCCATTAAAAACGGCTCTAATGCCATCATTTTGGGAAAGTTTTCTTTTTAAAAAATGGGTCATTTACAAAGCTGGTTTAGAATATGGCTGTACCTCGAGACTGTCCCCATGAAGGTTTAAAATAGCTTTGTTAATATCCACTTTAAATGGCTATTTGGATTAATATTCTTGAGTTTCCCATGAACACAAGTTGAATTATCCTGTGAAGAAAATTAATTCATTTCCACTGGCAGTAAGGAATAATTTCTTATGCAGAACTTCTGCCTCTTACTTGACTGGATTTCTAGACATTCCAATTTAGGTTCTTGATGAGTTGAGAATAAAAGATTTCCCTATTCTAATCTGAAAGATTAATTACAGAACAAAGACTGTCTATGAAGAAAAATGTTATTCCTCTCCCTTCACCCAGGGAGAGAATGCTGAGAGAAAGTAATTAGTTAGGGGTCTAATCAAACTCCAAACAGGATTTGTACAGTAGGTTAAACCACCTCTGACCTTGCTGGCACCTTGCTGTTCTGGGTGCTGGAAAGAGCTCTGGTGTAATTGCAGCAATCCAGGAACATGACAAGACACTCTGCCGGTGACAGCAATCTGAAGTATTGGAAAGCATGATCCAGAGGGACATGGAACTTCACAACAGCTGACAAAATCCTGATGCAAAAGCTGCAAGTGTAGCAGTGCCATGCAGGTAATGCCTTGCTGTGGACTCAGTAAGGTGGTGACTCTCACAACGAGCTCAACCAACCCAAGTTTTTACTGCTTCATTTGGGATATGCATTGTTGGGATATGAAGCCAGTCCCAGTGATGCAGTAAGTATCTCAGCATTGACAGAAAGCAGCTTGGGAGAAAAGGATCTGGGGTCTTGGTGGATACCAGGCTAAACAAGAGGCAGCAACACACCCTTGCCACAAAGAAGGTGAATATTATCCTGAGCTGCACTAGGCAAAGTGTTGCCTGCAGCTTGAGAGAGAGATCCTCTCACTTTATTCAGTGCTGGTGAGGCCACACCTGGAGCACTGTCCAGTTCTGGGTTCCTTGGTACAAGAGAGACATGGATACACTGGAGAGAATCCAACAAAGGGCTGCAAAGATTAAGAGGCTGGAGCACCTCTGTGTAAGGAAAGGCTGAGTGAGCTGGGACTGTTCAGCCTGAAGAAGAGAAGGCTCAGGGGGATCTCATCAGGTTATACAGATACCTGAAGGGAAGGCGCAGAGAGGATGGAGCTAGGCTCTTCTGCCCAGTGACAGAGTCAGAGGCAATGGGCACAAACTGAAAGACAGGAGGTTCCCTCCAAACACCAGGAAATACCTTTTCACTCATAAGGTAACTGAGCACTGGCACAGGCTGCCCAGAGAGGTTGGAAGCATCCATAAAGATCATTGAGTCCAGCTGTGCTCCTCATAGGAATATCTAAAACTAAACCATATAACAAAGAGTGTCATTGGGATGCTCATTGAACTCTGACAGCGTTGATGCTGTGACCATTTCAGTGGGGAGCCTGTTCAGTGACTGACCACCCTCTCAGAGAACTTTTTCGTAGTATCAAATCTGAGCTCCCCCTCACACAGCTTCATTCTGATTTGTCATGTCCTATCAGTGAACAGCTGAAAGAGGAGCCCTCCATCCTTGGAGATATTCAAAATTCATCCAGATACAGTCCTGGGTAACCTGGTTTAGGTGGCTATGATTGAGCACGGAGGTTGGACCAGATACCTCCAGAGGTTCCTTCTAACTCCAACTGTTCTGCAATTCCATGACTTATGATGTTGTTGACTGATCAGCCTACAGGTTCATGCTAAAAAACTGCTCTGCAACAGGATGGATGTATTTCATATCATGTAAAGCACTCCACTGTATCACGTCCGCTGGTCCACTTTTGTTATTTGACTTATGGCTACTCCTTCGGGGAGTTTGCCTATCGAAGTGTCCAACCAAATCCTTGCTCCAACACATTTCACACTACAAGCTACCTTTGTCCACCGCCCTGTGAGGATCCTCACCTCTCAGCGAGGCGCGATGCAGACACGCGCTCACCCCGCCATGCGGGGGCCTCGCCCTGAGGGAAGGGGCCACGCTCTGCAGGGATCGCGGCTCGGTGTCGCGCCGGGGCCGGGGGCCGGACCCCGCCGGACCACGCTCCGGGGGCAGGGGGCTCTGGGGGCAGGAGGCTCCGG
>VYZP01050753.1:31910-45001 GCA_013400635.1 Hypocryptadius cinnamomeus
GCAGCGCCAAGCGGCGGCGGCGGCGGCGACGCCGCAGGAGGGAGCGGGGCAAGCAGCGGCCCGCGGCCGGTGGCTCCCGCGCCCAGGAGGAGGAGGAGGAGGCGGCGGCGGAGGCGCCGGAGGAGCCGTGCCAGCAGGCGGACAGCGAGCAGGGCAGCCCGGCGGCGGCCGCCTGGGAGCCGTTCGGCGGCAAGTCGCTGGAGGAGATCTGGAAGGCGGCCACCCCTCGCCTCACCACGTTCCCCACCATCCGTGTGAGGGGCAGCATGTGGAGCCGGCGGAGCCTGGCGGCGGCGCGGCGACGGGCGCAGCGGATCCTCGGCGTGGACCTGTCCCCCGTGGTGCGGGTGCGCCGCTTCCCCGTGGCACCGTCCTGAGCCTGCGGGGGCTCCGCTCCCCGCGCCTCACCTTGGCCGCGGTGCGGACAAAGAGACCGGTATCAGTCACCTGTTTACATTGCTTTTGTCTGGATCGTGTTCTGCTGCTGCACTTTATGGGCCGCTCGGGCGGCGCCGGGCCCCCCGCCGTACGGGGGGCGGCCTGCCGGGCCCCGGCCTCGCCCCGGGGTGGGACCGCCTGACAGGTATCACGCGTGGGGACCAAGTTCCACTTCCACTTTTTTTTCTCTCCCATTGGGCTACCTCACTGGTCCAGAAGTCCACCCAAGAAGTTATTTTCCAAAGGAACTTACTTTCATGCTTGTATAATAAAGCACCATCTGATTCTTGCTTTTTTTTTTTTTTTCCCCCCTTCCCCTTTTCCGATGGATTATGTATGCTTTGTGGTGTTGCACTAGTATGTGCTCAGGGTATTTTGAATCCCAAGCATTCCCAAGTTTCAGTTTACTCTGATAAAGGATGCGTAAAGAATGGAGGTTCAGGACTTGTGGCTGTTCTTGATGGTGCAAAAACTTTTTGAATTTTAATTTCATGAGTTTAGTGATATATAAAGATGTATCGCGCAGTATAATTGTTACACTTTTGTATCTAAAGTCATTTTTAAAGTTTTCTAGTTGAACTAAGTATTTGTTTCTATGGAGCACCTAAAGATAGAATCATCCTGATATTTTATAACCCTGTTTACTTTAGGGAAGCTCATTTGGTCAACCTAAGTGAACTTAATAAAAGTCAAAGAACAAATGGTGTTTCAGTTCAATGAAACTGCGCAGGGATGGGTTTCTGGTGAAGTACACCACCACTGAGGCGCTCTGTGTCAGTGAGCTCTGGCTTTGAGAAGAATGTAGCTGCTTATCAAAGCAGTATATAGGTGTCTGGAGGTGAACTATGATCCAGCATTGGTACTGACAGCCATAAGTGAGCAGCTTGCATGACATAAATATGACACTGAAGTGCCTCTCTCAACAGAAAAAGTAAGACTTGATATCTGGTCACTCGATAACTAACACTCATTGTCCTGTGGTTGTGAGATGGTTCATGATGGATAGTCGTGTTTAATATAATTACTTGCACATAATTATTTTTATAAATCTTTCATGGGTTCCACAGTAGACTGATGAAAAATTCATTATGTAGCTTGATTATTTTGACTGAAAAATAACATTTTGTCATTTTATATGGTAGGCAGTCTCTTTTTAAACTGATTTATTAAAGGTTTTTTTAGCTCTTATGCTTTGCAGTTGGTGTGTGAGGAGCAAAGGTGTGTGAAGGAGAAAGTAATTGATTATTCTCTTTTTGCATTAATTTTTTTATGCTTGCAAGAGGGTTAAGAAATGCTGGGTAATACACAGCTTATGTTCCAACTGTCCTGGCAGATGGGACTAACCAGTTTTCATGGTGGAATGAACAACCTCACAACTTGCTTATAGAATCATTTGGTGATTCAAAATTTCTGATGTCTCTTGACTCCTTGTTGCCTGCCTTCAACAAAGGCAGTAAGACATCTTGATGGTGTAGGGACTACTTGTAAAAGCTTGCTAGCATTAACATAAAGTAGCCAGCTTCTTCTAAAAACCTGTATATTTTGTTGTTTTTTTTCTTACTTAGTGAAAACTGCAAATTCCTTATTCTTCCAAACTAATGCTTAATCTATTCTACATCCATTTGGCTTTTGAAATTGTTTACATAATGTTAGACTGTCTGCTGATGGCTGCAGTAGTGCCACGTTGCATTTCAGAAGTGAGTTAAATGAAAGTTCAAGGGTGCATTTTGTTGTGCTGTTCCTCTGGGTATAATACCTGCTTAACTGTGAAAGCAAAAGTGGGTTGATTTAAAACCCAGTAAGGCAAGCTGCAGAGTTACCAGATGCTGAGGCTCCAGGTATTTCAATTTTGAAATTCTACTGCAGAAATGCAAGAGTATCGTTACTAGTTCTTAAAGTGCTCCTCCTGTCAGGTTGAGGGGATTTTTAGTATTATTTTCAACTCTGTAGAAAGATGATAAAATTAAGGCTTTGGCTTGTGCAGATTCTTAACTCCTAAACAGGCACAGGACAGGCTAGGTCAGATTTCAAGGGTGAGAGTTAAGGCTGCCAGAGGTATGATATGGGAGACACTGTATTGAAGTTGTGCTGCCTTGTTTGGAGGCATATCCTGAAATGTTCTGTGTAAGAGCAAAATATCGTGAAGTAACTTATAACTCTGTTGAGTGACTCTTGCTCTCGGGGCTCTGTGAGTAAGACTTGCTTACTTTTCTCTTGGTAGTGCTTGGACTTCTTGGTTTAGAAGTGGGTGCTTTATTGGGGGTATGGTGTGTTTTGCTGATACCCTGTTAGCATGTTGGGTTGAAGTTTCACTGATGTCTGAACTCCTCTGACAGCTGTGTTTACAGATTATTAACTGAGCTATTTCAGTCTGTGAAGTCAGTTAAGAATGGGAAATCTTTTGTCGGGTTTTCTGACGATGCAATGAGCTGAAATAGCTCAGCAAAGGTTCTGAGTACAGGATGGAGTTGAAAGCCAGCAGGTCACAGGGAAACTTGACCAGCGTATTTCATGATCGTATTCATGGCAGTTTGTGGCAATCCAGGACAGGATTGTCTGTGGTCCAGTTTCCCCCCATCTTTTTCCTTCTCAAAGGTGCTATTCGCACCTAGCTCTCTGTGTTCATCTGAGGAAACTAAGCAAGCAGAAAACTCTTCAGTTTTAGGTTTGGCTTCTGTTCAACCTTCTATCTGTAGAGTAGATCTGAGGAAGGTTGGGAAGGGGTGTGCAATATTGCCACAATATTGGGTTAGATAATTTTAAACATGATAGCAGTAGGGTTTTTTTTATGGAAAGGGATGGTATTTTTGTATTCTACATATATGTGTAGAGTTGGAGTTAGCGTAATGGATTAGACAAACCTCTGGTCTGACTCCATGTGGCTGTTCCTGCACCCACACTGAGCAGTATGAAAAGTGTGAGATGCTTGATTTAACTCAGTGGTTTCAACATCCTGTCACATGGGGCTAATTCTGAGACTGACAAAATTCAGGCCCAGAATAAATCCAGTGTACAATGCCCATTCTACTTTAGTCAGCACGGATAGTCTCATATTAAACAGGAATTTTGTGGTAGCCTCTGTCGCTGGTTCCCTCCCTTATGAGCTCCCTTTATGGAATATAATATGAGCTATTCTCTTTACTAGATTTGAATTTTCAACCAGTCACTCAAAGGTTACTGAACTTCAAAATGTCACAGAGCCAAAAAGAGTTGGATGATGGCTCCGGATGTCAGTTGAGGCGACCATTGGTCTAGCACGTTGTCTGGTGTAGTCTTTACATTGAAGAGGCAGTGCCTTCCTCTGAGTCTTTGCACAAATACATTGTTAGGACTAAGCTAATAAAAGGAGAATGCAGTGCAAGAGTTCTCCCATTGTCACATAAAAGTTTTCACATCAAAAGGATCAAAGTGTACAGCTGGTCCCTGAAATCCTCTGTTGCTGGTCTTTAAACAGCAAAAAGTCTTAATATGTCCAAACCCTGTGCAGAGCATCATTGCATTTGCAGAAGGCAATTCTAGTACTTGGATTTTGCATTGAAGAGGTAGGGAATGTTGTGTGTATCTGTATTTCCTTGCCCATCAGAAGAAAAAGGCAGAATGAATCTGGTTTGAAGATTTCAGCATTGATGCCAAATAATTGTTCACTTACTTCTTCTTCAGCAAGGCGGAGTCCTGGGCTCTTTATACTGTTTAAAATAGTTGACTTATGGTAATATGTGTTGGCTCAATGCTGTACTTCAAGCCCAAAGTTTGCATGCCTATGAAGCCATTAATACAGAAAGCGTCTCTTTTTCCTTTTGGCCCAATGGACCAACACAAAAATTTTGATTGTGTGTATGAGTGAAAACCAGTGATTTGGGGTTGAACAGAAGCTTTTGTTTGATTTGAAATGCTCAGGTTTTGCTTGTGTCTATAAACACGGGAAATCTGGAAGCAAAGGACTAGATTGACAAGAGTGAATGGAAATACCTCATGGAAATGAGGCAATTCATATCAAGAAAGGAGACAGATCCTAGAAATCCTAGACTTAAAAGACGCAAATTTCAGTGCCCCCTTTGTCACACTTGTAAGGGTGAACTTTGAAGTTCTGTATTATGGAGAACCATGTTATAAGAGTTTGAACCATTTAACTCTGTACAATAAATACTTCCTAAGTGAGAAAAGATTACTGAATATCACAGTTTTTGGGGAACACCTTGCTTCTTCATCCACTGTTTATTTTAGGTGAGAGTAACTGCCTTAACCAAAAAGACTGAGGCAAACCCATCCCAGAGTACTCTGTGGTAGGGAATCTGCTCAGGTGGTGTCTCCAAATTTTGGAGTGCTCCTGATGGTTTATTCCTGAACTATAATGAGGCATCCAGTATATGTGGTGGTAGGACTGTGTAGGAGCATTTTGGAACATGTCTTATGCCTGATCAAGGCAAAGTGATTTTTTCATACTGTAAGAATAAAGCATATATATCTATATATCTATATATAATCAGTGTTAATACTTAAATGTCTTCAAAACATTACAAAAAATTTCTTGCCACTATTTTTTAAAATGTTTTCCAGGATTGATTCCAGTAATAGAGTCTTATTTATCCATTTATTTACTGCAAAACTACTCATGAAACTGCTAAGTAGTACTCAACATTATAGGAGATGGAAGAAGTGGGCCTTCATTTATGCATTTTTACTCAAACAGGTGTGCAGCCAAACAGAAAAGTCTGTGCTTCCCTGTGCTTTCTGCTGGGCTTTAAGAAAGCTTCCATTTTGGTTTTCTTTCAGCCTCATTTGAGACTATAGAAGATTAGCATTGATAGTGTCGAAGTTATGAGATGATAGTGTCAAAGGAAAGCCCAGTCTCTTGAACTGCTCTCATTGTTCTGGGTTTCTTCTGTTAGAATCTGTGTGATCCAAGATGCCTTTTCAAAGTATTTTTGAAAAAGAAGTTGCTTTCCGTCTCCCCATGAATTCCTAAAAATTGTAAAATGAAGATACTATGTTATTATTTTTTTTTCCTTTCCAGTTGAGTGGTTGGAATAACAACCATCCACTTTATACATCCCAGAACTGGTAAAGTAATTTATAACTGAACTTATCCCATGTCTCTGTAAGGTAAATGGTGAAAACATAAATTTTATTTTCATAATCTGCATGTCAGATTATGTAGGAAGCTGACACAATACATTTTCCCCCTCTAAGGGTATGTGTCTACTCAGCTAAAGGGAATTTGTGCCACAGTTTGGGACCAGCAATGCAAGTTTTCTTGAAATAGAGCAGAAAATGTGGGTTAGGGCATGGTCCCTTATCCTATGCTGTGCTTACCCTTCGTTCTTCCCAAGCTCTGGTGTAAGGTTTCAAATAGCAATGATTTCCTAAGTATACATATATAATTATGTATAGCAAAGGCTAAATTTTACAGATAGTATATATAATTATGGAAGCTTGTAATTAATAATAGTGTATGTATGTACTCATGCACAGATGCACTCAGCCCCCAAAGCAGTTCTCCTAAAGAGGCTTATGTTGTGGGTTTTATCTGTCCAATGCCATTGGTACATGTATTCTAAAAATGTCCCACATATATTCTAAAAATGCCCCACATTTCCATGGGTCAACTGTCCCAAGGCCACAGAAATCCCTCCTGGAATTTACCTTGTGTACTTCCTAATGGTTATCCCATCCAGAAACCCTTTCCAGTAAGGTTTCTATAGACTTCTGCCTCATGGTAAATCCACTGATACTAAAAAGCTGTGGTATAATCTCCACTTAGCACTTGTGGTCTTGGGAAGTTGTGAGGGGAATTCAGCTCTTCCAGAAGAATGGGTATCTGATTTTTCTTTTACTTTCACAGTGACAGTTTGAGAGAGGAAGCAACCAGAGGTAGAAAATCGTAAGCCCAATCTTTTTTCTTAGGAGAAATACTGAAGTACTAGTTCCTGCTGCTGTTGAGTGGCCTTCAGCAGGAAGGGTCACACAGTGCAGTCACAAAATGCCTTCCAGTTAAGTACTTTTCCCAGGAAAAAACACAGAACACCTTATCCTGTGAACAGACAGAAACAGTGCAGTGCTGATTCTTAGTGGGCTTTAATGTGGTTGTGAATGTCAGGTGTGGTTTTTTGTAGAAATTCTCAGTACTTTGTAGCTTAGGCTATACTAAGGAATAGTCAGATTTTCTTTTCATTCCTAGATCTTTCAAGAAACTCAAGGTTTAAATTTTTTAAGAGCTGCCCAGCCTATTTTTTTTTTTTCCCAAAGATATATCAGTTGCTCAGGAAGTTGTGCCTGTGGAACACAACTCAGATTGGAAGGGAATTACAGAGGTTAACCTTGTCGAACAACATCCTCCACAAACAAGCACAGATAAAAGATGTTTTGAAAAGTGGTCCTTTAAAGGCATCCTAACTACTCATAAAAAGAAAAAGAATAGGGAGAGAATTAATTAGAAACAATATGGGGGCAAATTTTCCTGTATTGGAATGTATCCCAGGGTCCTGAGGGAACTGGCTGATGTCATTGCCAAGCCACTGTCATATTTGAAAAGTCATGACAGTCAGGCCAAGTTCTTGGAGACTGGAAAAAAGGGAGCATCACTCCCATTTTTAAAAAGGGGAGAAAGGAAGACCCAGGGAGCTGCAGAGTGGTGAGCCTTTTCTCTGTGCCTGGAAAGAGCATGGAGCAGCTCCTCATGGAAGCAGTGTAAAGGTGCTCACGCGACAGACGAGTGATCTGAGAGATCACCGAGGGCAAATCATGCCTGACCAGTCTGGTGACTGCTATGATGGAGTGACTGCAATGGTCAAGGGAAGACCAACCAATGCCATCTGCCTAGAATACTGTAATGCTTTCAACACAGTCCCACACAACATTCTTATCTCATAATTGGAGAGACGTGAATTTGAAGGGGTGGACTGATTGGTGAATAAGGAATTGGCCAGATGGATGCGGCCAGAGAGCTGTGGTCAGTGACAGGTTGGATGGGGCTTTGAGCAATCTAGTGTAGTGAAAGGTGTCCCTGTCCATGGCAGGGGGATTGGAACTACATGACCTTTAAGGTCCATTCCAACCCAAGCAATTCTATAACTCTGTGAAATCCACAATGAAAAAAAGATGGTGCTAATCTTTGATATTGTAAAATCTGTACATTGTGACCATAATGTCATTTGGAGCTTTTTATCCTCTCATCTTCTATGATAAAATTAATGATGCTGAACAGAAACATCCCAATACTTATTTCTAGACAAGTGGAGAGAGGTAGAGGAGAAAGTGGAGGAAATTTTTGTCAATTTTTTTTTTGGTAATTGTTTCATCTGCTTTACTACTACCTTTGTTTTATGATCCAGCCTTTCACTGCAGCTCCATGTAATTTGACAGAATTCCTGAGTGCAGTGAGTTGTGCTACAGAGAATATACCCTAGGTGCTCTTAAAACATATTAAGTATTTGAATACTGACTACATACATCAAATGTGCTCATTTTTTAGTGATAAATAATGATCTTCTGTATAACAAATGTGCATAAATTACTTCCATCTGCACATAAATTTCACCTCATTGTCCAGTATCTAATGGAAACCTTTCTATCACACCAGGTGTCTTAATAATTCCCTGGTGGTTTTGTACCCTTCTGATTTGGCCTGACACTTATATCATTGTCTGTTAACTCACGTCCAGCTTCCTCTTCCATATTTTCACTGTATGTAAAAATCCCTTTCCTATTAAAAAAAAAAAATTTCATAATTGCCAGGATCATGGACTACTTGAAACAATTTGAATGAAACAAAACCTCTTGGAATTTGGAGAGCTGCCTGAAATGATCTTGAAAAATAAGTTTGTCTTAATGAAAAATGTCCCATTAAAAGAAAAGCACATAGCAGCCGGTTGTTTTTGCATGACTTATTTTGTTGACACTTTTATAAAAACATCTTTTATTTTTGCAAACAGTCTCTCATTAAACTAAATGTTTGAAAGCTTCCATTCCAGAAAAGATAATGGAGGTGAAAGCCACTTAGACTTTTTTGTTCATTATTTGAATAACTTGTTTTTTTAAAATGCAGAACAATATATCAATGAGCACTGGAAATAATTTATTTTTAATTCCTGTCTCCATGGTTTTCTTGCTAGTAGTGTCTACTGCAGGGCTGTGTAAGTGCCTACCTAAAGGGATTGTGAAACATGAACAGGTCAGCTGGGCAGGAGGGTCCTTGTGTTGGGCATAACTCTGGCACACATGATAGGATATTAGGAATTGCTGTGTCCTCTCTGCTGATGCTTAGCCTTCCTTCTCTCCCATGGCACTCCTTCCCTGAGAGAAGGTGGCCTGAAACGTGGGTCTGCATGGTGTAGGGCTTTTTCTTGGGCATGGAATGTAAAATACCACCATGTCAGAACTGCAGCCCCTGCCTTGCCAAAATGCTACAGAATATCTGGAGTGCCAGACAAGGAAATAATATTTCATGTCAGCAGTGTTGCTAATTAATGTGCAAATAATTTTGCTCACTTTCCACCATCACAAGATAGGCCTACAAAAAATCAAAATACTTAAAAATTATATATATGTACCTGCAACTTATACAAGTCACAAAATACCATGCTTTTCAAGATTTTCTTTGCCTTCAGGAAGAACAGAATCTCATTTTAATTTTGAATTACAAATAAGTTTTCTCAGTCTAGGAACATGGACAGTAAGAAAAAACAACAAATACCATGATCCTGGCAATAAAATCCCAGAGTTGGCAGTCGTGGGTCAGACAAGACAAGGCTTGGGAGGGAGCCAGACCCTGCCTGTGAACAGGAGCAGCAGGCTGGAGACAGTTGTCTGGAATCTGTCTGGGCAGCAGGCACCCCAGGAGATGAGAGAGTCATGCAGAGAAGCAGCTTTTTGCTGCTATGAGAGCTGAACATCGGAGCTTGTTTCCACTTAAAGGGGTTTTCCTGTTAGAACTGCAACCAGCAAACCCTGCCCATGAAGATGAAAGCTAGGCAGCTTCCCAGAATAGAATTACATGAGGAGAAGGGAGTTGCTGCATGTATAAGAACATCTATATTAGAGCATTCATTGACATGGTTATAGGTTTGAGAATGGGTGTGTGGTTTGATTGTTTTTTGGGTTTTTTTTTATGAGGAACAAGGCTATAGGAAAGGGAGAGGACACAGGAACAATGTAGGGAGACACAATTTCCCTTTCTCTGTGCACAGTTTTGAGCAATTGAAATTAAGTCAGATCAGGATTCCCCAGATGTTAGAACATGTGGGGAAGTGCTGATGACCTTTGGTAACAAAGCAGTCTTCTACTACTCCCATGAAAGTTGGGAATGCTTATGAAAATTCATTTTAAATTGTATGGGTTTGCAAAGCCCAGAGCACATCCCGTTTCTGGCTCTAGGCTTCTTGTGCACAGAAATTCCATCACACACACCAATGATTATTTTGAGGCTAGCTAGAACATGAATTTGAGGACATGTTACAGAGTTTCAACCGTATTTGCCATCCATTTTCTTTTCATCTTGATAGCTGCAGTTTAGACACAAATCATCTGGGCTGTGCTTACGAAGACCCAAGTTTCAGAACATCTCATGGTGGACCACTTCAATCCAGCTCATGTCAGTCTGTCTAGACTATGTAAAGGAAAATTTGGAAGCATGTGATAGCATAATGCAAGTATTTAAGGTTTCACCCCTCCAGGCAGGTCTGGAGTTCAGCATTCACAAACCAGCACAGGTGGTAGAGGGTGCTGGGCTTGAGCACAAACTCAGACCCAGAACTGATAAACAGTGCAGGCATAGCCAGAGAAAGGGCTGGCTGATCTTGGAGATGAGGACAGCATCTGAGGGTGTATTGACAGTGTATTGCACCCCCTTACTCACTGGTGCCTGCTCCTTGTGCCAGTGCAAATAGCAGAGTTGGGCCCAAAGGCAATGACTGCTGTTCGTGTAATGACCTACTTCAGCATGTGGTTACCAATACTGCAACATCCCAAATGTGTCTCCTGCTGTACAAGGGACCTGCTGCATTTTCAGATTTCCTTGCAACTGCCAGACTTCAGTTCTTTGTGACTATTTTGTTCCTTCTCAGACACCTATGTCATCTTCTTTCTTGGAAACCCTGACTTTTCCTGCTTTCCCCAGTCTTTGCTGTTCTTCTCTATTTTTTCCTCTTTCCTACTGTTCTCTTCTGAGGACATCAGCATCCCAGAAGACCAGTGGGTTTGCAACTGAGAAACTGATGCAACCCATTAGCTGTGTTCAAGAGGGCTGTCATTGTACCCAGAAGCAACATAACCCATGGCAGTACCAGGAGGCTGCCAGCTGCTGAATGGCATTAAACTGGGAAGGCTATGGCCTTGCTCTTGAAGATCCAGACAAATTCCTGGGGGTGGCATGGCTCAAGTGTCTCCAATGCAGACAGCTCAAATCAGTCTTTGGTGGGAGTAAAGCACCCTACCTGAACAGTATGGAGGGGCACACTTTTTCTGGCACTCCTTTGGGGCTCTTGGCCTTCACTGAGGAGCCATGCAAGGACATATCAAGGGACATATCTTTGGTCCTCTTCCCCAGCCCAGCTGGAATCAGGGGAACAACATTAGTGGACCAGCTTCCAGCACCAGATATGTGCTCGTGACCAGCTCTGGTGCTCTACATCTTTGAGCGACCACAGCACCACTCCTTTTCCTTTTCCTTTTCCTTTTCCTTTTCCTTTTCCTTTTCCTTTTCCTTTTCCTTTTCCTTTTCCTTTTCCTTTCTTCCTCTCTCTCAAAATGGAGGAGGTGATAAATGTAAATTGTCTCACACAGTGACTAAAGGCATGGGCTTTCCTTTTGTCTTTACAAATCCCACAGAGCTGATGCTAGGGCTGTGACTGTATTCCAGATACAATATATGTCCCCATAAAACTGTGCTCAACAGCTCTCACTACTATTGAAACCACCAGCATGTTAAAACACCTTGTTACTAGTGGCAACCATTTTCTGCTAGTCTAATTTTTTCTTTTGCTTTCAAGGAATGGGAAGGGATAAAATAGCATTTCTTGTTTGCTTGGGAAGCTCCAGTCCTTTACACTCCTGCACAAGTCAGTCTCCCCTTTGCTGGTTTTGCAGACCACAGCACAGCCAGTGAATTATCCCCTCAGCAGCCTCTGCACCAGAGGCTTTTCCAGACATTTGCCATAACCCAGATTTCCCCACGCTGGTACCTGTAAGCACAGCAGAGCTCACGGCCTGTCCAAATGTGCAATGTGAGCCCCATCTCTCCTGCTTTCTGTTAAGTAGCCTCTCAGCCATCCCCTTTTTCCCCCGGCAGAATTATTTTGTGTAGCTCAGAGATAAAAATAGCTTGCTGTTTTCTAGGGACAGATCCTAGAGTGATGTTCTCAAGAGAATAGCACTGAGCAGCAGAACAAATAAGCAAAGTACAATTCCATGATAAACCAAATACCTTTGAATATACCTAGATGGTCTGTAGATACAACTATCAGAAAAAAAGAGCAACAATTTTTGCTTTTCCAGACCATCTTTTTTTTGGTTGTTTTTCTGCCTCTGTCAGAATAGGCAAATATTTCCTCAGGACTCATACCCCTCTGGGCTCGATCCATAAAGCACTGGGAATAGGGCATCTTGAGAGAAAGTTTTGACCCATTTATAGTTCACAGACCAGAAAGACCAAAACCCACCATCTAATGTGATGTGAGAACACTTGGAAGGCTGTCTTATGAGGAGATTCAATGTTCGTGTGTGACTTCCCACAGACTTTTTAGTTCTTGCCTCCCATAATACCTCCTACAAGAAAACTGAAGCTCAGTTGCTTAGGTATAGTTTCTAATAAACCAAAAGTTTTAAAGATAGCTGTTGGGATACACTGAGTTTCTGAGCACTGCTGGAGAACCTTAACCAAAGCAGGACTTAAAAACATAGCAGTGACATAATTCCCGCTTCAACCTACGAAGTTAGCTACTGGGAGCTGTGGATATATTCAGTTTAGTTGTCAAAATTTTGCACTCATACATAAAAGTTTTGATCGCTGGATATGAACTTTTGCTCATTGCAGTCTTGTGCAGAAGGTGCAAAACATTGCTACAAAAATCCAGTGAGGACTCAGAGGCAGCCTGGTGAGGTGCTCAGAGGTTTGCCTGGCTCTTTCTCCATTGCCATGTGCCTTTGCTATCTGCCCATATCCAGAAGTGTGCTGAGTGCAGAATGCTTGAAGGGTTTTCCCCTCTCAACTTGACCAAATGTGCTCCCACCCTAGTCTTGACAAGCAAACATCATGCACCTCATGGCATGGATGAACAGCTTTACAGGATAAATTGCTTCTTAACAGAGCAGGCTTAAATGTTTTGAATCTTTGCTGACTTAACTTCTGGTGTCAGCTGAAGTCATGGCATCTAGCTTCAAGATTGGAAGAAAAATGATTTAGTAGACCTGGCTCTAAATCCCCAACTCTTAACAAGGGACATTTTGTCCCTTGACAAATACCAAGTGACTTGGTATCTCTCACTTGGGATCCTTTCTTCTTATCTGGAGGCTCCAGTTCAGTCATAGCTCTGCTTTCCTTGTGCAGAGCAAGCCCTCAGAATTTGCATTAAGGTTCAACTATTGGATTGTCACTCAGCACCCCTGTCTGCTCCACAGATGGTGATGTGATGGTGGCCACTCCAAAGCCCCTCCTGGTT
>VYZP01050771.1:2826-43162 GCA_013400635.1 Hypocryptadius cinnamomeus
TCCTGCTATTTTGTGCTATTAAAAAAAAAAAAAAAAGAAAGAAAAAGAAAAGAGGATTGTTTTTTCAGTCTTAACTTCTGTGAATCAGCTCAGGGAACCTCTTTCCTGTTTAAATGTCTAGGCAAGAGCAACAGCCCAAATACAGGAAGATCAGTGATCATCTGTGGACCACCAAACCCTTGGAGCTGGATGGTGGCATTAAAAATGGTGATGCTGTTACTGTTTGTGCCTGCAGTACTCCTTACAAAGCCAAGCATTAGCAGGAAGAACACTCATTAAATAGGAGCACTTGACATTTACAGGGATTTAACCATTCTGGGCTGTGAAAATTGTCACTGCTGCTGGGTTAAGGGAGTGAGCTTGCATGCATGCAGGAGTTACTGCAAAGCCTTTGGGATGGGGCTGTAATTAAAGTTGCTTGGGGTTTTGGTAGCACTCAGAGAAGCTTTGCACATGAAGAAGAAAAATCTTGCAAATCGTGTTGTATGCCAGTTTTGCAAAGCTGAATCAGACTTTGTTTTTCTTCAGAAATTGATGCAACCAGCACGCCATCTCCAGCAAATGGGAGTGGGCATGAATTATTCAGCATGAATTCTCCAGTAAATTTCCCTCCCTCGTGTGCTGTGGTAGAAGCACAGCGAATGCTGGGGTGTTTTCCAGAGCTGTAAAAGCATTTCCCAAGGAAATTCATGCAGTGGGATAAACAGTGTTGTCTGGCATAGTAGAGAGTTCAGCCAAACAAAGGAAGGGAGATCCATGCAAAAGTGTTCCCAACAGTGACATAAAGTGGCAGTGCTAATAAAATAAAACAAGCAAAGCTGAAGGGTGGGAGTGTTGAGATGCTTGGTCATTCCTGGCCATCTCACTAGACAGTTGCAATTCCTTCTTGGCAAGGTTTTATTATGTTGTCAGAGGAGACACTTTGAATGGGGTAGGTGTGAAGGAAAGGCATCCTGCCCACCCTTGAGCCTGCAGTTTCCAGCAGCCACACAGGCAGGTTGGGCTGCTCTGTGTGTGTCTTACATCTGAGCATGAAATCCTGCTGTAAAGAAAGGATGAAAGGATAAAACCTCACGAGCTCTTGTGGTTTTAATGAAGCAGAATGTCTGAACTGTGCCTCTCATGTGTCTCTCCTCCTGAGGAGCATTTGCTCTCTGGATGGTGGCTGTTGTCCTGCCTTTGGCTGTCTGGTACAGGAGCTTGTCATGTGTTTGCTTCTCCTGCAGGAGAAGCGGAGACACCAGTGGACATGGAGACTATTAGCCTGGACCCAGAGGCTGAGGTAAAGGCAGATTTTTGTCCTTGTGGGCTTTATTCGGCAGGAAGCAAAGGTAGGCAAAGGCAAGTATTGAAACCTGATTCAAAGATCTCATTCTTCTGAAGGTGCTGGCTGCTGTCATCCTCCCCAGAGCTGATTCAGAGCCTTTAGACTAGAAGTAGAGGTGTTCTATTTTTCATCACTAGCTGAAACGTTCTGTTAGTACTTCAGAATTTTAAATGGAACGTAGATGCACTGAAAGTGTGTCTGTGCTGCAAGAGGTACTGCTGGGCTGTGAGCTTCAGGGAGTCTGTTCAGTGAGCTGTTAGCTGCTCTCAGCCCTGTGGTTTGGAACAGGCACAGTGGCTTACCCAGCCCAGTGCCTTGGCATCAGCAACCTCGTGAGCCCGTTAGCAGCAGGGGGTTTGAGCTGCTTTTGAGGGTGGGGAAGTGCTCTCTTTCTCTTTGACTTTCAAATCTGGAGCATCTGGGGCTTAACAGCACAGATGGGAAGTGCCTCAGCTGATTGCCAGTGCAGAATTAACGTTCACAAAACCACTGGTTATTCAAACTGTCAGTGACTCCTGCTCAGCTGAGGCCTGGAACTGGAAATGGCAACTTGTGTTCTGGTTAAGCCCTAGCAAAGTAGGTAAGAGGACTTTATGCAAAGCTTTATTTATGCAAGAATTTTTCCATCTCAGTAAATTTCTGAAGATTTCTAATTTTGGTAATGCTCAGGCTCAGGAAGGGGCTGTTGCATTATATGCAGTTGACATTTTGCATTTGCAGTTGACAAGTTCAGGCTGTGTGTCTCAGTTGTGGTGGTAAAATCGTGTGCCAAACCCATTTTACAAATGCTCTTGGAAATTTTAATGAGCTACACATTTTGTAAGATTATGATTTCCTTAGAACAAAGTACCAGGTTGATCTTTAAAGACCAGATTTGTTTTGAAACAACTGCTAAATCCCTCCATTTCTCTTTAAGGATGTTGACTTGAATCATTTCCGGATTGGGAAGATTGAAGGATTTGAGGTGCTGAAGAAAGTGAAGGTAACAGCCCTGGGGAATAGTGAATGCCTCTTGGAACTGGGGATTATGTAGATCTAACCTATAAGAGGACAGATAGACAGTCTCTTTTTGGCTGAGATTGAGTGAGTTGCTTCATTTTTAGCTGGAAAAGGTAGTGTTTACCTATTTGTGAAGTAATAATAGAAATATTGGGATTTTGCAAGTTTGTTTTGGAAGTGGATGAGAGGCAGTGCATCAGGGCACATCCTGGACTAGCACAGCAGACTGAGCATAGAATAATGTGGGTGGTAAAGGATCTCAGTAAAGCCCTCAAAGCAGGCCCAGTTAGAACATGTTGCTTAAGGCCTTCTCCAGTTAAGCTTTTGAGTGTTTCCAAGGATGGAGATTTTGTATCCTCTCTGGGCTGCTGTTAGTGTATCTGACCATTGTGGCTGAAAGATTTCCTTCTGTAGAATTGGAGTCTACCAAGAAAAGATTGTATTAAAAAACCAAACAAAAGCCAGCAAACCACTACCAACCCAACAAATTCCCAGCAAAACTTCATGGGGGAACCCTCACCCACACCTTTTAGCCTGTAAACCAGAAGGCATTACATGCAATCCTTCATAGGCATTTTCCTGTTTCTTTTTGAACTTTTCCTCAACAATTAGACTCTGTGTCTCCGTCAGAATTTGATTAAGCACATTGAGAACCTGGAGCAGTTGCAGACCTTGCGGGAGCTGGATCTCTATGACAATCAGATTCGGAAGATTGAGAACTTGGAGTCTCTGGTGGACCTTGAGTGAGTCCAGGGGAATCACCAGGATTAGGTTGGGGGTGGTTTGCTACTCACTGTGTTACTCATGCTGCACTTAGTCCAGGGTTTATCACCCAAGCCTCTCTCAGAATTTATTTTGGTGCTCTGTGAAGGATAATGTCTATTCTCTATTGGTATTTAACCTGTGCAGTTAACAAATTTCATTATCCTGAAGCTGCCCAGGGACAGGCAGCTGGAAGTGAACGCTGTGCTGTGTGAGGCAGTGAGAATGGCTGGTGGCTGTAGCTTCCACTCAGGTGTGGGAGCTCTCAGGCCCCCTTTGCTCTTGCAGTGAGAGCTCTGTGTAACAGGTGTTTATTCCTGCAAAAATGACAAGAGATTTCAGGTAAGGTTATTATTTTTTTTTTTTTTGGAAGAGTGTTAGGGAAGGAGGAAGTACCCTTCCAGGTTTCTGAGTTTCTGGCACTTGCCTGGATCACTCTGGGGGTACATTACAAAACTGTTCCCCCTGGGGCAGGGCTGGCCCACTTCTCACCATCACAACTGCTTCCTGCCCAGGGGAGCCCTTGACATGGTCCTGTCAGAGGCAGATCTTGCAGGCAGGTTCCTTTCCCAAGGAAAATGCAGATTGGCTTCCTCCCACCGTGGCAGTTCCATGGCTAGGCAAAATAATGGCTGTCTTCTGCATATGGCAGATGATTTTTTTTTTTCCTAACACACTGCAGAAGTATTTTGAAAGTTTTTATTTGTTGTGTTTTCTGATAAAAAGAAATAGCATTCATGACTTTAGCTTCAAGGCCTAGCAAAGGCTTGATCTCTGCAGACAGGGAGATTCCCCACCAATTTCCAAGTGCCTCTTTCAGAATCATCCCTGCCTGATGGACTGATGAGACCTTTGGTTTGTTTTGCCTCAGGGTCCTGGACATCTCCTTTAATGTTCTGCGACACATTGAGGGACTGGATCGGCTTACCCAGCTTAAAAAGCTCTTCCTTGTCAACAACAAAATCAGCAAAATTGAGAATTTGAGCAGCTTGCAGATGCTGCAGATGTTAGAGTTGGGGTCCAATCGAATTCGGGTAGGTTTGCTCTGAGAGATGTTGGCTGGAGAGTTTTCAGCTCTGTGCTGTGATATTGGCATTTTCTGAAAGTGCACTGCATTGACTTTGATTTGCAGTTTTGTTGGTTTTCATTGTTCCAGTCACTCCCTGTGCTTATTGCTGTGCATGCTGGAGCCTTTCATTATGCATTAGTGCCTGGCTGCTAAATCACCATTTGTGAATTTTTGTCTTTAATGAACTCAGATATCCCCTGTGTGTTTCCTTTTGCAGGTGGTGGTTTCTTCCTGCTAGAGAGCCAAGCCTATCAAAACTAGCAGTTGTTTTCTCTTACCTTTCTACAGGCTGGTGCTGAGTGCATGAAACATATTGAAAACAAAATGAGTTTGATTTGCAGGTGCAGTTGACAGCCTGCTATGGCACTCAGTCTTGTTTAGGAAAAAGATTTTCTTGAGTCTTTGCTCTAGAATGCCTTTAAAACCTAAAACTTGGTACTGTGCTGCTGATTGCTTTGGGGTTTTATTATGCATATTGTGACTTTTTCAATTTAAAATCTGTGCCACTTACAGGAGAGCAGTTATGAGTAGTCTCTCTTGTCCCTAAGGTATGATTCATGTATTTGCTCAGTTCACAAGAGAACTGGTCAGACAGATGACACAAAAGACTTGCAACATGCAAAATAAGCTCTTTTTTCTAAAGCTTTTTTAATGACATGCTCTTTAGAAAATACTCATAGAAGATGAGTGCATTTCAATCAGTGTGGTGTAAGTTGGTGCTGCCCATTTATAGTCTCTGAGAAATTCCTTGTTATGCTGAAAGATTAGGAAAAGATCAGTTTGTTTCAGGACTTGTGGAAGAACACTTGTCTTTGTAGAAAAGAAGGAAACTTCAGCTATTAAAAACAGCCTTCTAAGGCAGAAATGTGTGCTGCCTTTTTGAAGAGGAAAAGTTTTGCTTTGCTCCTAAAGCCAAACTGGACTGAATTGTTTTCCAGGAATTTCTGCTTTGGAAATGAAATTATTTAGGGGATAAATCTAGAGTGTGAGGACATCAACCAGGTCAGATGAGGGATTAGGAACCTTAGAGTTTGCATAGGATGGGGGAACAGGAATTATGGAGAGAAGCACTTGGCTTTTTTCAGAAGCAGAGCAGGCTCAGCACACTGATCCTTGCATTACAGAAGTTGGGTTAAACAAAACTGTACTGTATTCTGTATCTGGGCACCACTATCATCTGGAAAAAAAAAGAAATCCAGCTAGATTTCTGAATTGATATTTAGGCACCATTATCTAAGCCCCGTTATCATCTGGAAAAAAAAAAAGAAATCCAGCTAGATTTCTGAATTGATATTTAGGCACTATTATCTAAGCACCATTATCATCTGGAAAAAAAAAAAGAAATCCAGCTAGATTTCTGAATTGCTACTTAGGGGGTACATTGTCAATAGTGTTGTCAAGCCAAGGAATATCTTTTTAACAATAAGATTAGATTTATTTTATGTGTTTTCTCAGTGTTGAGCCTGAGCATATTAACAGAGCAAACAAACAAAAAAAAATCACCCCTAAATTGTCACTGTATGGGTAACACAACCTTCTTAAATTATTTTTGGTGGGTTTTTTTCTGTTTGTTTGTTAATTCTATTCTGACTTCTTCAAGCAGCAGTGTTCTGTGCTTCTAATTGCTTTATTGGAGTGAGTAACCTGTGGCTTGGCTTGCCACAAAGAAATCTCATGCTGCCTGGGGGTACCTGGAACTCCTGGGCTGCTTTTCTCTTGGTGAGGGTGCCTTGGCTGTGTGTTTCACAGCTGGACATACCCTTAACTCTTTAGGGTACAAGCCTGTGGACTCTTCAGGCAGTGTTCTTGGCTCTGAGGTGCCTGATTGACTTCTTCCCTTGTATTAGAGCTGCTGCAGCAGGGCTGTTCTTGCCTACCCAAACCTCCCAGAGTGCCCTTAGCTTGGACTCCCTCATGACTTAGCACTTCTTGCTCTGTTTCTTTTGGGGAGCAGACCTTATGCTTGAGCTGACATACTTAATGCTTTTTTTCCTTAAAGTTGGACTGAGGTAGCTGTAATGTAAGCACTTCTTTACTTGTTCTTAGGTTTTTGTCCCCTCATGTGCATCTGTTCCATTCCTCTCCCTGTACTGAGTCATCAGTATTTCCTCCTCAGGGCTGGAGAAGCTGCCAATGAGCAACAAATCTCTAATTTTTCTTGCAAGGTCACAACAGGGCTAAGTCCATGATCTAGAAGAGGGGTGAATGCAAATTTGGGCTGATTAACACTGTATGTTCAGTCTTCTGGCAGCTGTGGGATGGAGGTTGAGAAGCTTCTTACCTTTCCTGAGTGTCCATCTTCTCCTTCCTTATGTTACTGCATGCACAGGTGAACACCCAGAGTGATCCAGGTAGTGCTGGGGCTCAGTGGCCTGGCTCCCCTGCACTGCTGATTTGAAATTTTGGCAGGCAAGAAGCATGTGGAAAAGCTGAGATGTCACAGCCTGCCTGAGCACAGTCACACAGCTCTGGGTGTGTCTGTGTCCATGTTATTGTTTTTACTGTGAGCTGAAGTCTGGTTGTAAAGTCCTTGTTGCTTTTAACAGCATCTTGGTTTTTTAATTCAGAGACTTTTCCCTGCTAAATTAAAGTGTCTCCTTTTGTTTGCAGGAGCCTTTTGTAATCTTACCCTTCTCCTTTTTTTTCCTGTTTTCACTCTTCTGTTCATGCTTTCTCCCTTCCTTTGTAATATCCTTGATGCTTCACAAAAATCCTGATTTTCTCTTCCTGAAGGCTGAGCTCAAGCTAAACTGGAGCAGTGTCTGTATTCTCCCAGTAATGTGTGCATTTAAAAAGTGTGCATCACTCACACTGGTGTGGGTGTGTTCTGCCAGAAGCAAGGCTGTACAGCCAGAAGTGAAATCCAGTGACACACACACCTGTGAGACAGCTAACTTTGCTTATGGCAGAGAAGCTGAACACTCACCTCTGTGTTATACAGTCACTGATGTTCAGGACTAAATTTACCAATTATGTTCTTCCTTCCCAGGTTCTCTTTCCATTCACTAGTGACAGCTTTTTTCTTTGCTTCACAAATGAGTATCTTCTGCCCAGGATACACCACATGGTTATAATGTGGCTACAAAGTGACAGCCCCATCTCCCAGGTGGAGTTTTGCAATAACACTGTGTCCTCTGGTTGTTTCACAGGTAATTGAGAACATTGACACCTTGGCTAATCTTGACAGTCTGTTCCTTGGAAAGAATAAAATCACCAAGCTCCAGAACCTGGATGCCCTGACAAACCTGACTGTGCTCAGTATACAGGTACTGGTTGTGTTCTGAAGGCCTTGAACCACCCTGTGAGCTAGGATCAGCTCTTCTGATGGTTTGGATGGTATTGGGCTGGAAGGAGCCTTAAAGACCATCTGCTCCACCCCCTGAAATGGGCAGGACACCTTCCACCATCCCAGGCTGTGTCCCAAGCTCCCCCAGGGATCCAGGGGCAGCCACAGCTTCTCTGTGCCAGGCCCTCACCTCCCTCACAGAGGAGAATTTCTTCCTGACATCTAATTTAAACCTTCCTTCCTTCAGCTTGAGGCCATTCCCCCTTTTCCTGTCACTGCATACCCTTGTGAAAAATCCCTCTCCAACCTTCTTGTAAGCCCCCCATTAGCAGGTCTGCAGTGTTAGAGTCAAACTCCTGTGCTGGAAGGAAGTGTGATATTCTTTGTGTTGTCTTTTTTCATCCTTTCATGCTAGTTGAGATTGACAGACACTGATACAATTATAAAACAGCTGTTTGATTTTTATGGAAGAAAGGACAGGAAATGAGTGTTATCCCCTGCTTCCTTCCTGAAACACTGTTTGCTAATGTATTACAATAACTCTGAAGGTGTTATGCCAGGTAGTCCTTACAGTGACAGTGGCTCAGTGTCACTGCCTTCTTTCTGAAGAGGCAAGAAATGTGAACGAGCCTGTGCTGAATGCAGTCTGTCCTTAGTGAGCTTTCAAACAGCTTCTTCCTTTTTTAAAAGGTGAAATAAAACATACTCAGCTCATTTCTTTCACTGCATCTCCTTCTTATCCATGTGACAGTGCTTGTGCATTGTAGCATCTCTTAAAGCTGCTGGCAGGACACACTGACTACCTGCTGTGGTTCCTGTATGTGCCATGATTCTGTAGGACATAAAGAATTAGCTTTATGTCCTACAAGAGTGCAGTGTGATTAAGGTGGTGCAGCTTCCTCTCTGACTTTCCCATTTGTAAAAACCTACAAAATGAACACTGTTCATGCATAGGCCTGCTGTTTGTTAGGACACCAAGCCAAAAACTTTCAGGCTGCAACTTCTGATGGGGAGGTCAGGGTCTGATTCTTGCTGGAGACTGGGACTCCCTCATGCATCAGTGGTGCAGAGATTAAACAGCTGAGCTCCCAAGATCTGTGTGGGCCCAAGCAGATTATTTCCCCTTCCCAGCCATACTTTAGAGGAATGTTTTTCCCCAGTGAGTGCCATGGGTTTGGGTTTGTTTGGAGGGTACTAAAGAGCCTGCTGCACTTGCAGAACAACCGTCTGACCAAGATTGAGGGGCTGCAGAGCCTGGTGAATCTGCGGGAGCTGTACCTGAGCCACAACGGCATCGAGGTCATCGAGGGACTGGAGAACAATGTGAGGCTTTGGCTGACTGTGCAGCACAATTGTTGCCCTGAGCTGCTTGTGTTAGTGGCTTTTCTGGAAGTTTTTGTTCCTCAGTTTCCCCAGTTAGGTGTGGGTTCCTGGGTCTCTTGAGAGACCACAAATATCCAAGTGTTTGTTGTATGTTAAAGTATCTTGTGTGGGTAAAGATCCTACAGATATTCTGGAGTAGAATTATTTTTGTGACATGGGGAAGGGAGATGGGGTTGAAGCAGTAGCCTGGCTGATCCTCAGCCATGGGAAGGTTCCTGGACACTGCTGCTGCAGCTTTTCAGACAGCAGCTTGTAGATAACCATGAGTGCTTTTCAACAGGACAAAACTGGAGCTGGGAGTAAGAGAGGCCAGCTATAGCATGCAGCTTGCCTTCCTGTCTGTGTACATATCTGTCTTTTTGGATGGGATGGATTTTGGGGAAGCCTGGATCATTTTCACTCTCACCCAGCAAAAGCTTTTCTAAAATTGTTGAGTTTCCTGCTGCTAAGAGTTTGTTCAACTGTGCTGCTCAAGGGGACACTTTGGATGCGATTTTTAATCCTCCTCTTAATGTACTTTGAGGAAAGCTCACTTTTTAGGAGCCCTTGGCTGGCAGTTGCCATCCAGCCAGTAACTGCCTTCATTTTTGTCACATGGGGGGGTCACTTTGTCACTTCTGGGGGGTCAGTAGCCCAGCCTAATTGAAAACAATCTTCCTTGTTCCATATAGGCAGCAAGAGTTGAGCTGAATGTGAGCAGCTGGCAATAATGTGTCTGCTCCTGACAGTTTCCAACTCTGGGCCTGGAAAAAGTGGCATAGAGAAGATGAAAGGAAATCAGATCTAACATTTTTGTGTTTGCTTTGTCTAGAACAAACTCACAATGCTGGACATTGCAGCCAACAGAATTAAGAAGATTGAGAATATCAGTCACCTAACAGAACTGCAGGAGTTCTGGGTAAGCACAGGCCAGAGCTGTTCCCCAAAATGTGTGAGCCACAGTGAGGGAAACCCTTCAGATGGGCAGCATATGGACATGTGTGCCTTGGAGGGAACTCCTCTAGTTCTGGTGATCAGCTTTAAGGTCTGACAGTCTGCATGGATAGAGTGTGTGGTGGGAAGGGGAAGAGCTTAAAGATTTCTTGCTGAGCTTTGCTGAGTGGCAAGGAGCCTGTCTGTGCCTAGGAAATGGGCCCTGCCTTCATGCTCAGGCTGGTTATGAAACAACCCCACATGTCCTATTTCTGCAGCTCTTCTTTCTGTAAGTGAGCATGACAGAGTACCAGGGGAAGCACAGAGCTTGTTCAGAGCAGGGTTGCTGTGTTTATGGTGTTATAAATATGAAGAAAATGAAACCAACTTCTGGTTCCATTCCTATGAGGCTGATAACAGCTTAGGATTGCTTCTGTTTCTTTGTGGCACCCTGAATTGCTGAGCTCTTTGGCTTTCCTAGGCCAGGGCAGGAAATTCAGAGATGCCCTGTCCTGAAGCATCAGCACTGTGCCATGTTTGGGAGCTGTGCACATGTGAAAAATGGAGAAGCAGCAGCAGCTGTTCATGAGCTGGCACGTGCTTTAGCTCCTGTAGAGTCTCTGCATTCAAGGCTGAGAATAAGAGCTGTGCTGCATGATGTCTGTCATTTGGAGTTATTTAAACTCTTGGGCAGATGCTGAGAGAAAAGGAGTGGAAAGCAGCTTCAACTGAAGCCCAGCTGGAGTCTGGAGCCCAGGCTCCTAATCTGGTGTTCCTCATCTTGCAGTGTGGCTGAGGAGCCAGCCAGCAGTGCTGCCTGGCCATGCCTGTCTGGAAGGAGCTCTTTAAGGAGCAGGAGTGAGGAGAAGCCCATTTAGCTGCCCAGTAATCTTTGGGCAGTAGAGGTGAGGCAGTGCAGTGTGGCTGCTGTGGGGCCTGGCCTGATCCCGTGCCATTTCCTCCTGTCTTGCTCTTTGCTGTTGCTGACAGGAGGTGTCTGCACTGGTTGCACTTGTACTGAAAGGACAGGCCAGAGCTGAACTTGGCTGGATTCCTTTGCAGAAACAGCAGTGTGTTTAGAGTTCTTTGTCAGAGCAGAGTACTGGCCGAGATCTGTTAGCTGAGCACAGAAAATGCCCTCCTGGCTTTGTTCCAGCCTTCCAACACTATGTTTAAAAAAACTGATTTGTTTGAAAAGGAGCAGGGCAGAATTTTCAATGGAAACCAGTGTTGTATGTCCCAATTTATATTTTTTTTTTCACTGACTGCACGGTTGAAGCCACATAAAAATGTCCTTTAACACCCTAAGTAAACAGAATTCAAAATCCTATCCACTGTGATAGTCTTCCAGCAGTTTCCCAGTAGCACATCCCCAGTGGAGGGACTGAGATATCTGAAAGTTGGGTGACTTGGCTGAAGTAACATTGTGATGAGCTGTAGCAGAATGAGACAATCCAGTGAGGTTTTTTATATTTTATGTGAAGGTGGCATTGCTGCAGTGACTCTGTATCCAAAAGCAAAGGGTGCTGTTGTCTCAGGGCTGGGCAGCATGTGTCCACCTTGCAGCTTTGCTTCCTTGTTGGACAGCTGGAGCACTCATTCCTTTGTGTGCAATTGCTGAGCCAAAAATGAGGCAGGAGAAGAACCCAAATCAGAGAGCTTGGCATTTCCTCTGGAGTGTAGAAGCAGTTTTTGCAGGGAAGTTAATGTGGAGGAGAGAGGAAAATGTTGCTTTTCTTGTCAGTTTGGGACCTTTTTTAATGTGTCCTGAGAAGTCATTAAAGTAAAGGTGGATGTCACAGTGGAAATAAATTATGATATAAAGATTTCCAACCCATAAATGCACGGTGGGGTGGGAGATGGTGCAGAGACTGGCCTGGTGCCTTGCAGGGTCTCTCCTTGCACAGTGGGTGGACTGGATCTGCTGCCTGAAGGGTGGAGCATCTGCCCAGCAGCCAGGACAGCGTGGGGGGGTTGGGTTTAGTGCTGAGGCCTGGCATGTGGGACAGGAGAGCTCATCTCAGAGGTTCCAGGGCAAGAGGATCTTGTGGAGAAGGTGTTTGTGAGCGGTGGTGCCCTGGTAGCAGTGACACAGCACCACGACTGCTCTCCTTTTCTTGGGGGTCCCTGTGGGTGTGAACGTGCCTGTGTGTGCTCTGCAGATGAATGACAACCTCGTGGAGAGCTGGAGCGACCTGGATGAGCTGAAAGGAGCCAAGAACTTGGAGACTGTGTACCTGGAGAGAAACCCCCTGCAGAAGGACCCCCAGTACCGGCGCAAAATCATGCTGGCCCTCCCGACTGTGCGGCAGATCGACGCCACCTTCGTTCGATTCTGAGCCTCCTGCTGCCCTCTCTCCCCTGCCCTCCTCCAGGAAATGTCCCAGAAGGGTTTTTTATCCACTCACCACTCCCCAGGTCTTCAGTACACTGACACACACAGGGCAAAAAGTCAACAAAAAGCACTGAAACCAGGTCTCGTGTACAATGCACTCATTGTTTTTGAAATGTTGTTATTATTATTATTAAATCTTAACACAAGAGCCTTCAGTGTGCCTGTGGTTTTTATTTCATGGGGGAGGTTTTACCAGAAGGTGTTTGCAGCAGGCTGAAGCCATGGGAGCTGCTTGCTGACCACTGGTGACTCAGTGACACACGTTGAGGTTAGGAATGTCCTCACAAACACCACCTCCAGATCAAGGCTCAGCAGTGGCCTGTAAAAAGGTGAAAAAAGATCTGACCCAGGTCAGTTACCAGGTAACCTGGTGGTACAACACAGGGCTGCAGGGGGAGTAGCCTTTCTGTACTCATGTTTTTAAACACAGCTACAAGCTCATGGGAGGACTGGGGACAAACTGGTGTTAATTTGTTAATGGTGAGCAAGGTCAGGGTTTGGTAGCACTTTGTTGCAGTGTTTGCCATCAGAAAATCTGAATCACATCCTGTTTCTACTGAAGATGGCAGTGTGGTATTGCTGTCCCTTTGCACCTGTGTTTGATCTGGGCCCTTGAACTGCATCTCTGCAGCAGTTGAAAAGCCCTGGGAAGCACTCATCCTACTCATCCTACTCAGGTGCTCCAGCCCTTCCCCTTCCCATGAGACAGATGCAGTCCTCAGCCCTGTTAATAAACTCTCCCAGCTTCCTGTTTCCCGTGCTAGGAACACCCAAGTGAAGTGGCTGGAGCCCTCTCCAGAGCAGGCACACCCTTCCCTCAGCTCCTTGTTTCATTCACAAGACAATGCCCAGCCCCACAAGAGCACCAAGCCCTGGAGGAGAGACACGACAAACACGGCTTTGGGTTCCATCATGAGATCCCTTTCCTTGCCTCAGACTTGGTCTTGGTGTGGGAAACTATCCCCCAGGAGCTGAGCTGGCAGCAGGACACTGTGAGAACAGGGACTTGCAGGAGAGATCTGCTGCCATCCACAGGACCTGGAGGAAGAAACTTCTGGACAAGCTTCACTCTGCTGGGATACACATAGGAAAGGCACCCAGTGATCTGACTCCACATTTCTGTCCGCTTCTGGTAAATGCAGCCTTGATTTGTGGATTGTTGGATCCAGGGGAGGATATGCCCTGCCGTGGGGGCCTCCTCCAGGAGTGGAGCCAGGGGTGTGATGTGTTCGTGTTCATCTCCTGGGTCAGCTCTGCCAGGCTGATCCACACCAGCACAGTCACCCCAGTGCTGCCCACACAAACAGGTCCAGGTGCCAGCAGCCTTATCTGTTATCTTCTGCTGGAGTCACCTTCTCCCCACAGCTCATGACTCCTCTGGAGAAGGTGATGCTGGAGGCACCTGCAGCCTGCTCTGCTACTGTGCAGCAGCTCCAGCTCCTGGTGCCTCAGCAGGTGAGGGGCTGCAGTCCCCAAGCTTGCAGGGGAAGGGGACAGTGCCCCAGAGCTCCTGGGTGGCCCACTCTGCATGAGCAGCTGCATTTCTGTGGGGCTCTGATGGGGTTTGCAGCCTTCTTGCTCTCCAGGGGACCCAGAGACCCCCAGTCACCACTCTTGTCCCATGGACAGCTGTGGGATCTCACTTCATTTTGCTTCTGAGCTTCTCCTCCAGAGCCCCATCCCTTCTTTCCCTGGCTCCTGAAAAGCAGGTTCCTGGGCCTTTGGGCAGGGCTAAAGGACAGGGGAGTGCTGCTGCCACATGGGCAAGGAGCACTGTGCCATGGGAACTGTCCCATCAGAGAGTGGGAGCACCCACGTGGCCACAGGACACCTGGGACTGAGGCAGTGCCAGCTGGCTGTGGGCTAACCGGTCCCAGTCTGGGACCCATCATCAGCCCTTGTGTCCCACCTTGGCAAACAGGAAAAGGCTCTGTGTGAACCAGATGAGCTCTTCTTTCCCTAGGGCTGCTCTGGATGCACTCCTGGGCTCACAGCCTGGGGTGTCCCCTCACAACCCTGCCATGGCTCCTGCAGGTTTGTTGGCTGTCCCACAAACTACCTGAGCTCTCAGGGGATCCCAGTGAGGGGCTGAGTGCCAGCTGGGACACACCAGCCCCTGCACTGGCCTTCCCAGCTGGTGTGTGCTGTGGGAATGCCTTCCCATGCTGGGGTGCCACCTCCCTGTGCCAGCAGGCTGAGGGCTCCCTGTCCCCACAGGGCAGCCCAAGGGGATGCCCCACGGAGCTGGCACAGGAGCTGCTGTCATCACGGTGGGGAAGCAGAGCAGCACCAACCTGCAGGAGGTGGCACCCTGTGAGTATGCCCTGGTTTGTCAGGGCCATCACTCATCCCTGAGCTCACACAGGATGCCAAGGGCATGTTCAGTAGCAGAGGACATGGTGGCTCTTCTTTGGTTCCTCCAGAGAGCTGAAGCGCTGGTGGCAAAAGCAGAGGCTCCTCTCAGCCAAGGAGGAAGGTGAGGAGGGGCAGTCAGCCCTGGTGGAGCAGGCACACAGGGCTGTGGGTTTAAAGGGCTGCTTGATGAATTCCTGGAGATGGATAAGGACTGGCCTCGGGCTGGGGAGTGCTGAGGGGTGCTGGGAGAGAGAAAGCTGGTGTGGAGAGGCAGGAACTGCAGGAGTCCCCCAGAGGAAGGAGCTTTCACCCTGAGCAGCCTACAGGGGCTGGGGGAAGGGCTGCCCCACTCCCCACAGAATGGGGCTGTGAGATGCTGCAGTTGATGCTGTCATCTCAGTCTGTGCCTCCCTGCTCCTCTTCCTCCTCTTTCTCCTAGTCCTGCAGTTTGGCTTCATCACCATCTTTGTGGCAGCCTGTCCCCTGATACCCCTCTTCACCCTGCTCAACAACAAGGTGATCTGCCTGGATGCCCACAAGTGCATCTGTGACTACCAGCAGCCTGTGGCTGAGTGGGCATGGGGCCTTGGCACCTGGTTCTCCACCCTGGAGGTCAGCACTCACCTGGGCAGCAGGGTGTGAGGGGGCTGCAGGTGGAGTAAGGGAATTGGGGAGAACTCATCTGGGTGTTGCAGGATGCAGTGTGATGGGAGCAGCAGTGCTCGGGGTGCGTCTGCCTGTGCAGAAGGTGCAGCCCCAGCCATGGGCAGTGGGCAGCTGTCATGCTCTTGCTTGGCAATAAGAGGGGAAGAGAACAGCTGTCTGCTGTCCCAGACCAGTGTCACGTCTGGTTTGGCAGGCTGAGGGCAAGGACAGGCAGAAAACCCCCCCAGAAGCACAGGGCATGGAGGAGGGTGGGAATGGGGTGCCCCCAGCTGCAGGATCTGCTGCTGCACATCTCCCTGCTTCCAGGCCTTCCTCATAACCTTCACCTCTGATTTTCTGCCCCATGTATACTACAGGTACATCCACATCAGCAGCCTGCACGGCACATGAACTTCACCTTGGTGCACACACACGGGACTTTGTCCTGCAGAGCAGAGCCCATGCAGGTGGGAGCCCGCTCCTGCCTCGGCTGGCTCCTCCTTCCTCAGGCTGGGATTTTGCCTTTCTCTGCCTCTGCCACAGCAAATCTTTTGTTTAGCAGAGCGACTTTTAGCCAGGTCCACGTTGTCCACCCACTTCCTTGAGGTCCTGGGGGCCCTCACTCGTGCCAGGGCTGAGCGTGGCTGACGTGTCTGGGTGCAGGGTGGTGGGGAGGGTCACTGGACACCGTTGTGGAGGGAGGGGCTTTTGTGAAGAATAAACTCCCTCAGGGCCGGGTACCTGTGAGACTTAGGTCCCAGCAGAAGCTGTCTGAGGGCTGGTTCTGCTGGGAGCAGGAGGAACTGCTAGGGAGTTCAGGCAGTACCTGCTGCACTCTGCTCCCTGGGTTAAGGAGCATTCAGGGACCAGGACGGCAGCCTGCCCTTGGCTGACTGGCAGCTGCTGGCTGTATGCTCGGGTTTCATCATCACCTTGCAGCTACCAGCTGCTGAGCCCAGCTGGGTGACCCAGGGTGTGGTGCTGTCAAGGGTAAGGACTCACCACGGCAGCCAACCCACACCTCCCACCCACTTCCAGCATTTGGGTTTCCTTACTGGATGTGTGATTGCACTGCTGGTACCTGACGTGCCTGAGGTTAAGATGAAGTGTGAACAGTACCTGGCCACAGAGGCTCTGGTTGAGGAGCAGCTGAGCAAGAGGGACCATGGCTGATGCCTCCCCTTCCTCCCTTACACCAGCAGCATCCCTGGCACCAGCTGCCTGGAGGCAAGCAGGTTTGTGTTCCCCTACAAGGGGAGGGGAAAGCCCCCACCCCTTTCCTGCTCTCACCTCCTTCCTTCGACCCACTGCTTGCCATGTGAGTCCCACCCCTTCAAGGGCAAGGCCACAGCAAAGGCTCAGGTGTGCAAACTTCAGGTCCTTGATCCCTGCCCAAACCCAGTCCAGCACGGGCTGTCCTGGATCTCACCCCACCAGCAGAAATAATATCCACCACACTCCAAGCTGTTTCAGGTTTTATTTTAGAATTTATAAAATTCCAGTGTCATCCATACTCATGAGCCTTTTTACATGTTTGCATATAGTCTCCAAATTCCAAAGTTAAGGCCAAGGGATCATTGCTATGGAAACGTACAATATGGAAGACGTCAAAGAGAAGAAATGGACACATGCCACAGTCTGCTGCGGAAGGAGGGTGCTGGGGGGGACAGTACTAGGTACAATCACTTCATGACCTTCTTTAGAGTGGAAGGTTGGGCTGTGGGGCATGAGCCCAAGGCAGTGGGTGCCCTGGATGTAACTCAAGCCTTGCTGTGCAACTGGTGAGGGCACGGGGCAATAAAGAGGAGGAGGAGGGGGTGATAGGCTTGGTGATGCAGGGCAGACCTAAGCTACAGGGTATTAACCATTTTCTGACAGACGCAGATGGGAAGGTACCACCCTAGTTCCCCTTCTCCCGTGCTGGAGGCAAGGCCACCCTGTCCTTCAGGGGCAACCAGGCACCCCACAACGGGCCATGGTCTGTTTCACTTGGTTCTCAGACTAAAGGAGAGCACTGTGAGGTTTTGGTTTGACTTCTGCATAGCAGTCTCTGCCAAGAAGAGCTGGCGCAGGAAGGAAAAGCATCGGCATGTTCGGCCTGTCCCAAGGAGGGAAGGCAAGGCAGCTGGGCTCAGCCTGCCACAGTTGTGCTCTGTCAGCAGCACTAGACAAGAGAGGCTAGGGACTCCTGCTTGTCCAAGAGCTGAAGCAGCTGGGACAGAGGAATGGCTCAGACTACAAGCTCTGTAGGACCAATGCAGGGAAGTGGGGGCACACAAAAAGCCCACGCTACATGCCTCCCTCCACGAAGACATGGCTTTCCTCTCGCTGGAGGAGCTCAGACAACACCCTTTGAGCAAGCTGTGGCAGGGCCCAGGTGCAAGAGGCCCCGAATACAGATCATGGATCACCCTCTACCACATGATGGAGGTCTCAGGAGGGCTCAGCACACACATCAACCCCCAATGCTGTCGGAGCAGAAGCCTGGCTCACACAACCTCTGCAGCCCAGGGCTACGGCACAGCTACAGCCACGGCCCTGGGACCAAGCCCAGTGCTAGCTCAGCATGCAGTCCTATGGATTCACAGCCTGCCTCAGCACCACCACGCTCTGCTTCCCTCTGGAGCAGCTCTCACAGCTGTGCGGAGACACAAGGCTCCTCTTGCTTCTCCTCCACGCTTCTGCTACGGCTGCCCAGGTGACAGCTGGAGCAGCTGCTAACCCATGACCATCGAGAGGCCCCCATCATACTGCTGTTTGAGGTAGAAAGAAGGCAACAGGAACGGTGTGGCTGCCGCTCACGCTGAGCTGCTGCAGCACCAACAGCGAGCCACAGCTTCTCCAGGCTGTGTCCCACCAGCTGCTCCTGAGCCGCGTCACTGCAGCCACCTCGGCCGAGCCAAACCTGTCCCATCCGGCCACACTGCCGTGTGCTGGCTCTCCTGCCTGCTCACACTGCTGGGAAGGGGGGACAAGGAGCAGGGTCTGTCATCAAGCACTGGAAGACTGGTCAAGTGTGCAGGCTGGGGCTGTGCTTGGTGCGGCGCAGGGACGCGCGCTCGCTGCGCTCACGGGTGTTTTCCTGACCAGGGTAGCCATATGTTGTTCTGGCCCCTTCCATCTCTGTTGTCTCTACAGCCTATTGAAGGGTCTGTTTCTTTAAAAAGCAGGTTTCTGACCTTATAGATTATTTGAAGCTCTCTCCCCACAGTCAGCTATCAGCATTAAATGAATTTTTGGCAGTTAAAAGGAAAAAAAGTTGATTGCACTCTACAAAGGTAAGGTAAGGCCTGGGATAAACACAAAGGAAAGAGGGCAAACGTTTTGGCTTTAGAAAGTCAAGGAAATTTATTTCCTGAGGTCATGAGACAGGAAGTAGATTCCTAGCCACAGTAAAGGAGGTCTCCTAATGAAGGCGAGAATGCCTAGTCAGACATGCTCAAGAGAGCAGATTGCTCTGCTAGCGCTTGGGAAGTTGCAAATCTTAGCCACTTGGAGTCAATTATGAAGTTTCTAACAAAAACACACACATTTAGTGTTTGAATCTGAGTGGAAGTCTTGTTCCAAAGGAGGAAAGAATATCCATCAAGAGATGAGGGTGGGTCCTAGACACGGTGATAGCTGAGGGGAGCAGGATGGGGTCTAGCACTCCAGACACCATTAGGAGACCTCCTGGGACAATTGATTTGTGCTCCAGCCGCTGGGTCAGATTTCAGACAGGAAGTATTTGTGGCAGGTTAGTGTCAGGTCAGCGGGCTGGAGGAGTTTCTGCTTCCAGGTCATTATCGTTTGGGTCCCCAGGGAAGAGTCTTGGGGGCCACTTGAGCCCCAAAGCTGGGGAAGTCTTCAGAACTGCTCATATCAGGGGCCTAGAGCAAACAAAAAGGGAACAAGTTAAGCTCCTGCCCTGCTGTGAACTTACACGGTGAGGCCCTGAGCTAAGCAACATCGTTGATATCCCAGAAGGAGAGACAATGGGGAAGGGACAAAAAGGATCATTGTGGCCCCAGGACATCTAGAGGTGACATTGAGGAGGGTGCAGATAAGGTGCAAAGGGCTCCAAGGGTCCCAGCCTGGTAACTGGAGCAGGGTCAGGCCAGCCCTGCAGCAGCACTGGGGCAGCTGAGGATGAGCTGCCACATGTCACAACTCAGAGCTGCAAACACTGACCAGTTCGGTGCTGCAGCACGAGTCTCAAGTCCCAGGCCCTACCCCTACCCCTAAAAATAACACAACCTGGCAGGACACTTTCTGGTAAGGATCCCCCATTCCCCACAGCTCCACACTGATGTAGCCAGAGTGACAAGACACTGGGAAAGTGCTTTAAAAGCTGGACAGGAGAGCCCAGGCCTGTGCTCAGGCCACAAAGAGCAGCTAAAAGCTGCTTTCTCTGTCACCAGGGAGAGAGTGTTGTGTCCCCAGCACAGACAGAAATGTCCCCACGCTCTGTGCCCCCAGCCTGCAGCACAAGCAGCACTCACCTTCTCGTTGTTGACAGTGGCCCAGGGGGCATCTCTCACCACAAAGCCCTTGGATGGGGCCTTGGACTCTTCATGTGAGGAGGGCTTCATGTACACCTGCATTGCCTCGTTGTCCACCACATCTGCAAGCTGCAGTAACACAACCAGTGAGGGGGGATCTGGATAGTTCCTCAAACTGGAATAAAATGCCCACCCCTCCATCTCACCACCTGCAACCTGTTAAAGCTCACCAGCCTGTTCTACAATGATCAAAAATGGTGTGTCTGCACTAGTCTGAGGGCCACAACTTTTAACTGGTGCAGGCTGCTACAAGGCAAGAACATGCACATCCTGGGGTGTCCCAGCATTTTCATTCACTGTCCTCTCCTGGACATCAGGAGAGGGGGCAGTCCTGCTGGTTTGAGGGACAGCTGTAGTGGAGGCTGGCAGCCACCTGCACAGGGCCCAATTTCTCTAATGCAGTGGAAGAAAATACCACATGGACATAGTTCAGACATCCAGCTCTGTGGCAGGGGAAGCTCTTGCTAAGCTCCATCACGGATTTGCTGAACACTTACATATTCCTCCTCCAAGTTCAGGATGTGATCAATAGCTTCTTCTACATTCTCAGGGAGTCCTGTCACAGTCACACAGTTGGGGTCAGGAGCCCCACTCTGGGGAAAGCGAATATCCACCTGTAACACAAGGAACAGCACAACACTTATACCTGCAGATCAGAAATGCCAGAGACTCCCCCTGACCCTTGTCACTGGAATCACAGATCACTGTCACTGATGGCCTAATTATTGTCTGTTCACAGCCACGAGTCTGTTTCAGACCTCCACAACTCAACACTGAGGGGTGAGCAGGTATATAGCTGGCCCCAAAGCTTGCCCAGTTTCCTGTGGAGGAAAGCAAAGCAGCCTGTAGTAAGGATCCAATTTCCAGCAGCCCCTCTCACTCCCAGAGGCTCACTGTTTTCTGAGCAGCTCCTGCAGCACAGGCAGGAGAGGGGCTGCATTTCCAGACAGTGTCCTCACACTGCTGCAAGCATTTTTACCACTGATCCATCACCACAAAGCACAATGAGCTTTCTGTGTTTGCCACAGAATAATCCTGGCTGACAATGGCTTTATAGAGCTGGCCTAGTGCACCCCATGCACAAGCACTGTGCTCTCTCACACCCTGCCTTCCACACAGGTGCCAGAAATCTAAACAAGACAGGACCAAACCCAAAGGCTGCTCATTTGGGAAGCAGTTTGTTTCAATAACTGAGCCCAGCCAAAATGCAAGTCTCCAAAATCCCACCCCTCAGTATTCACATTGACTGCTGGCCCTGCAGTAAAGCCTGCTGCTGATGCCATATGCTATCAGGGCAGAGGCCCCTGACCTTCCCAGAGCCAGCCAACTTTGCCACATCCAGAGCCCTGAGAATATGCCTTGATTCCCAGAGTCAAGGGGATCCACAGTGGCCTAGAGGAAAGCCAGAAGAATTCCCTGAATTAAGCTCAAAGTAGCTGGGGGGTCTGGGGACAGCCTCCTCGCAGAGCCTCCCAGCAAGAGGCCTGGCTGCCCACTTCGAGTAATCAGAGTAGCTGACATATACACCTTCTCCTCTCTCTCAAGATCATCTGGGACCTTGTCTGCACGAAACCCAACAAAAGGGCTCCCCAGAGAGGGACAGAACTCAGTGCTGCTTGCAATGCTAATCCAGAGCACCAAGGAAGCATTCCCAGGTTCCACTTCTGTCTGGGTTCCAGCAAAAGAGTAAAATCTCCTGGCCTGGCTTCCAGAGAAACATGACTCAGAGCTGAGGTGGTGTTGGGATGCTTCAGCTGGTGTCTGACTATGGCATCCAGACAGTATATCAGGGTGCCCTAGGCCAGGGATGCTGCTCATATGCTGGTGGACTTGAAGGTGAGCAGGACAGCATTGGCTTTTCTTTCATGTCTGTTCTAGCTGAAGATGCTGAACAGGCACAAGACACAAGAAGCACAAGATGCGAGCCTCATTTAGCACCAAGCTGTTTCCACAGGAGAACGTGGCTGCCCAGGCCCAGCCTGACCCGTGTGGCATTGCCCCAGTGCTCACCTTGAACTCATCCATGATTTTGCGGATGGCTTTTCCACGTGCACCAATGATGCGTGCGTGAACACGATGGTCCAGAGTCACATCCTCGGACACCATCTGCTCCAGCTCGCCAACGATCTTCATGATGGCATCCCGGGCAGCCTCAGCGTTCTTCTCATAGCCAGTAATGGTGATCTGGTCCTGGGCCTGGGGCACAGAGATGTGTGAGACACCGGGCTCATAAGCAGCTGAGCAAGCTTTCTCCCTGCTAATCCATCCACCTTATCCAAAAGCAGTGGAGACAGTTCAGAGCTCTCAAGAAGAGGCTCAGAGACAACCACTAGCCATCCTTGCACTCTGTCTGATCTCTCACCTGGCTTTCATCATCCTTGTCAGGGAACTGGATGTTGACCTCATGCTCTGTGCGTATCTGGGTGATCACTGCTCCCTTCCGCCCAATGATTTTAGGGTGATACTTGGGATCTACGGTGACTGTCAGTTTGAAGCTCCGCAAGGCCTGGAACAGGAGAGTTCAGGCAGAGTGAGAGCAGGGAACACACCATGGCTGCTCCAGTGATGTCCACTTAAGTCACAGCATTTCCTTCTGGCTTCTGAGATGCATGGAACAGATTTTGCAGGGCCATGCTTGAGCACCCAAGCCATCCATCCACTGGAGCCTTGTGCTTTCGCCAAGTTCAGAGGGAAACTGCAAACAGCAAACAACCACCCAACTCATCCCTAACCTATTATTCAGAGCTGTGATAAGGATTCAGTGAGGATAGGTAGAGAGAGACTGGCCCACCAGTGTCTCAAAAGTACCTGAAGGTGCAAGAAAGACCTGGACAGTCCAAAGTTACATTCCCAAACTCTCCTGTCAGTTCATGGTAAATAAGCTACCTTTGAATAAACCATTTATGACCATTCCACACCCACAGAACAGCTAAGGGTGTCCCTAGAAGATGAGGTGTTCCAGGAGTCTGCACCCAGAGGCTGAAGTCATCTTTGGCTGGAAGGAAGAAGGACGGGCACAGGCCTTACCCGATCCTCTTGTTCAGCTTGCAGCTCCTTCACTCTTTCCAGGAGCCCGACCTTGGCACGATCCAGGTTGGTAGCCAGCCCAGTGATTGTGATGATATCTGACTGCAGCTCAGGAGCAGGCACCTGGATGTTCACCTGAGTAACAAGTAGCAATTATCATTTTGTATCACTGCTCATTCTGTATCACTTGTGATGCCTCTGACTGCAAGCTGGCATCTTGCTGGTCTCCCTGGTACCAAGACCAGCTCCCACCCAGGCAGCTTAAAAACCACAGAATGGCTGAGGTTGAAAGGACCCCTGGAAGTCATCAAGCTGGGCCACCTGGACTCAGTTGCCTGGGACCATTTCTAGATGGTTTTTGAATAGAACTCTCTTTCTCCAGCCCCTGTGCTGGCCTAGAGAGGCCAGGAAACAAATATATGTTCAACAACACTGACTGCAGCCAACCTGCATCAGCCCCAGAGGCTCTGGAGAATTCTCCTGAATGGGTAGGCACAGCAGAGCTGTTTCCCAGGGCCTAGGAGGAAAAACAACTCTCACACTGATGAGGAATCCCTGCAGACACCAAACAAGTCACGCAACACTCACAACATCAACACATTGTACAGCTTCAGCATGAAACCTACCAAGACCTGGATCCAGGATCCAAAACACCCAGGGATCATTTTCCTACTATAGAGCCTTGGATTCCACAGCAGACCCGAGTATGTTGTAACTGTCCAAACCCCCAACACAGTCACTTACAGATTCTCCAGGACAGAGGAGATGGAAGGAAGGGCAACAACTTACTTCAAACTCATCCATCATTTTGCGGATCCCACTTCCTTTCTGGCCTATGATGTAACGGTGAAGATCAAAGGGAACTTCCACCTCAATGGTGACAGGAACCAGAGCCTGCAGGGGATGGAGCACAGTTTACCAGTGGAAAAACTTCTCCTGTCTTCTAGCTTGCCAGGTACTTGCCCAAAAGAATATGTTGCTGAACAGAGGTACATTCCCTTGTAGTCAGGATACAAATTTGGCAGAAAGAGAGGACAGCTGGGAACACACCAAAATGACCTGTTGCATGTTTTCAAAAGAAGCCATCTGAAACCACACCTGTGGGACAGGTTGCTTTCATATCCTTGGCTTCAGTCTAGCAGAGACTTGGAAAACATCACTACAGAAGCATGGCAAGGTCTGCTGAACCTGGAATGACTCAGCCTCAACCAGACTCCTCCTCTTCTCAGCTGTGCTCCATAAAACAATCATGTCATGCTTTTATGGCTATTGGGGCTGCTTACAAGCACTAGTAATTACGAAGTCAGGCACTATGATTCAAGCTGCCAGGCAAAGTCACAGAGCAGAGGGGCTTCCCTTGAGCAGTGCAGACCCCCTCTAAAGACAACATCACTGACCACTTGCATTGCACCTGGACTGAGCAGCTTTTACTACCATCATCAGAAATTACATCCAAGCATTACCACCTTAATGGGGTAAGAGGCTGAGAAAGGCACACACCTGCAGCGCCTCCTTTGCTGCCTCACACTTCTCCCTGCGGCCAGAGATGATGATGATATCGCACTTCTTCGGAGAGCTGGGATCCGTGTCCTTCCCTTCCTTGCCTTCCCCACCTTCCTCACCATTCTCCTGCACAGCTGGCTCCACAACAGGGGCTGAAAACATGGGAAGTCTGGTGTTCAGTGTACAGAGCCTCCTCCTCACTCATCATCTCCCTCCTCCAGATTTTAAGGCTCAGCCACCAATGAGAGCTCAGAGAGACCTCAGTAAGTCCACAGAGCCTTTTTTGTCAGGGTAAGTCCTTGTTCTCCCTGTACTCTGCAGTGACAACATGGTCACAACACCCAGGTCTGCAGTTTGACCTCCTGGAACTGCCCATTCCCAGGAGGACAAGGCTGATGCTAAGCCCAGATTCATGGAACACTGCAGGAACACCAGGGGTCAGTTCTCTCCATGAATTTTAAGTGGAACATACCCACTGGTACAGAGTGTAGGCTACACCACACTTATTTGATCATCCCAACTACCATCCAAACATGCATCCACAGACATACCTGGGTTTTCCTCCCTGTCAGGGAATTTGATCTGGACACCGTAGTCCCGTGTGATCTGCTGGATCCGGGATCCTTTGGGGCCCATAATGGAGCGGTGGAACTTTTGCGGAATGGTGCATTCGATTGTCACTTGAGCTTCCTGTGGGAAAGCAGAGTTGCTCTATTGTGATGCCTCTTTCACACCACAAAACAGGATGTTTGTGCATGGTGAAATCCAACATGGACACAGAGAGGAGTCAGAAAAGACAACAGTGGCTGACAGGGGAAGAACTCAAAACTTCCAAGAATCGTTCCTCTTTCAGAAGAGCAGAGGATTTAAAGAAGGTTGCCTTCAACTCAGGACATTAAAGGCTTCCAAGAGCAAAGCTCAAACTCTTTAGTACTCTGAAGAGGAGGAGGAAGCATTAGAAGAAATTAAAAAATATAAAGACAGATGGGAAAAAAACAGATTTGACATTTGACTGCTTCCAACAGCCAATCCTAGCAGTGCAGGAAATCCCTGAAAAAAACCACTGCCCAAGGCCAGACATGGAGAGGCACAAGAAGGCTCCAATCTTTTAATGTCTAGAGGTACATCAAGGAGTGGCCTCCTTCTTCCACCCCTAAAAAACCAAGATTGTCAGAGGAGATTCATTCATGCAGCATTGGCATTTTGGAGCCAGTTGCTACCCCCAAGCCAGGATCTAAAGTCTGCACACCCATATGTTGACAGCAAAGGTTCAAATCCAAGAACTGCCATGGAACTTGTTGACATAAAGCTTGGTCATACAGCAGGTTCAAGCAGGACACTGCTCAGGGAACAGAGTACAGAAGAAACAGTTTTTCTAGAACATACCAGGTCCTCAATGATCTCCTGGATGCGTTTCTTGGCTGCCTCCACACAATCCTTGGCTCCCTTGAGGGTGACCTTATCGCTCTGGGTGCCGGAGCGCGGGAAGCTGACCATCACACCGCCATATTCATCTGCAATCTCACGGAGAACTTGTCCTCGACGGATGACAAAGTGGCGGTGGTGCTTGGGGTCAACCACCATGGAGTCTTCAACCACGTTATCCTGCCAACACAAAACAGCCGGTCAACTCCACTTGTCCTGGTGAGAGGCATGAGTTGGCTGCACTCAACAGCAATCAGCTTACAACCTCACCCCGAGGTAAGGAAGGATCTACCTGAGCTCCCAGGAAGGGCAACAAATGGTTTTAGGACAAGCAGGTCCTTCATGCTGACTCGTTTCACCTTGCAATAGTGAGAGGCAAGAAAGTAGAAAAAGTTCCTACCAAGTTCTTGATGAGGGCCTCCAGCTCTTTCTGTGCCTCTTTGACAGCTTCCTCTGTTCCCATGATAGTGATCAGTTCCTGATCTTTGTCCTCAGAGGTGGGGAAGATGATGCGGGCCCCCGTGTTGTCTCGCACCTTACGGATGTTGCCACCACCCTTACCAATAAGGAATTTGTGGTACTCTGGCTTTGCACGGAGGTCCACAGTATAACTCTTTGTTTGCTGAAAGGAGCCAGAGACCCATGGAACATGTCAATATATAGAAAATACCACCAGCACCAACAGTCAGCATGTAGACATGTTACCAGTACCCACATGCAGAGTGCTGCAAAAGCAAGGTAGATGCAGCACTCTGTTGAAAGTATGTCTTAAATTAAAAACACTACTACAAAGATGTTCTCAGGGCCAAAAAACTAACAGTACACTCAACATGACCAATGAGAATATGAGCAGACTTCCCCAGGAGAAGGGTCTGACCTGCACAAAAGGCAACACAATAATTTGCTAACTGCTGCAAGCCAGGCTCCCAGAGGCAACACACCAATTCCCATGGAGAACATGTTCACATGCTGACCCTAGAAAGCTTGCTATTAAAATGACCAGTCAGTCAGCCACAACTCAGAGCAAGGTCTTGTAACCAAAAGCTCTCAAATCTGAATATATGCAGTGAAATGGAAAAACTGAAACAGAAATGCAGAGATCAAGAAAAAAGTGAAGGAGATCTACAGAGCAAAGTGCTTCAGAGAAGTGCAGATACCCAAAAACATTCAAACCACAGAAGCAGGGAGCCATAACTCTGAGTGTATCATCATCTGGCCAGAGATGCATTACAGACAGCTCTGCCCATGAGAGAACTCATTATCACAAGGATAGAAGTACAGTTTTCTTTTAATCATCCAAACTGTACTCAAATCCCTCAAAAGAGGATTTGTTCTATTGACACCAAAGGCTTCCATGCAGTCAGAAGGAATCACTTCAACCTCCAAAAACAAATAGCTGGTCAAACCAACCTGCTCCTTCCCCCGTAAGGCAAGGCTCACCTTCTCCTCTGCCAGATGGAGCAGCTGTTTCTTGGCTTTCTCCACATCCTGGGCTGGGCCCCTGATGGTCACAGTATCACTGCCAGAGCCCTCTGTGGGGAAGTGGATGTGGACTCCACCACATTCCTCCATGATGGAGCGGATGAAGCGGCCTTTGGCGCCAATGAGGGAATTGTGGAGTTTGGAAGGAATAGAGACCTCCACCTCTGTGATGTTGGCCTAAGAGAGGACAGTATGAGATGTTAGTCAGGCTATAGCAATGCGTTTGCACAGACTCTGCTTGTCCCCTAACTCCCACATTGCCAGGAGCTTTGCAGAGCTGAATATGAGAAATGCCTGACCAGAGGAAATTGGGACTGGCCACTCCTAACACATGAGCAGCCACAAACTTCAGTTGAAGAGTCAAGAACAGATTGACATCTGTATTTGTCTCCCCCCTGCCGTGCCCCACTACAAGCACTTCTATATTTGTATCTCCTGTAACTCCTACATTTATGTTTTCAAGTCCCTGATCTGCCACAGGCCAGTTGTTTCACTTACCAGTTCCTTTTGGATAGCCAAAATTCTGTGGCGAGCAGCCTCACAGTTTGCTCTTTTGCCCGTGATAACAATTGTCTCTGAGTTGCTGTTCTCAGCTGGGAGATCTATTTTGGTGTTGCTTTCTTCACGGATCTGTCACCAAAAAAAAAAAAAAGATCCTCCAACATCCCTGCCGNAAAAAAAAAAATCCCAGCAAAATCATTTGAGAGGTGTCCCATGTCAGAAAAAAAAAGGCCTTGGAGGATTTATTTTGCATTACCAATGAGCAGGGGAGATCAGTGAATCAGATTTCACTGCAGGCAGTCACCATAATGAGCAGTGAAGACAGGAAAGATATCTCACCTTCTTGATGTTGGCACCTCCTTTCCCTATGATGTTCTTGTGGAATTGTTTGAAGATGGGAACAGAAATAGAAAAGCTGTTTTCAACCTAAGAGAGAAAGGAAGGGAGAACTGAAGATTACACCATCCTGGCAAGTGAGACCCCATCCCAGGAACTTGATTAACAGGCTTCTGACAACAGGCTTAGACCCAAGGAATTCTTCATATGGGACACTTCCAAGAATAAGCAAAGACATGTACCCTCTCCTATAGCTCTAAAATAACAGGTATTACTTGCCTGCCCCCATACACATAGAACCATGTCCACAGTTCCCTCATCTTGAGGTGTGCCAGCCCTAGCTAAGCCACTACAGCTCTCCTCTATTCCAGGGTTATCCAGGCATGGAAGAGAGAATAGCAGATAGAAGTTTCCCTTACCAGGTCTGCCACCATCTTTTGCATGTACTTGGTGCACTTCTCCACCTCATTTTTGGGACCTCTGAGTTGAACAATGTCACTCTTGTGTGCAGGGTCTGGGAAGTTGATGATAACCTGCAGGAAACAGTGACTTAGGGTCAACTCAAACAAATACAAGGATTGTTATGTCACACATGTGCAAAGTCTGCATGTCTCCTTTCCCATTTGGAAGCAGGTAACCACGTCAGCAGTCTCAGGCCAGAAGAACCATCGTCTCACATATATTAGATGCATAAGCAGACACATTATCAGTTAGATATTTCTCATACTCACAGAGACACTACATTTATGACCCTACTGATCATGTGTCTATTACCCATGTAGGAAATGAGCCCTCTGAATCCCTCATCTCCTAGAAAGCCTTACCTCTGGGAATTTCTCCCGGATTTCCCGGATCCGCTCGCCCTTCTGCCCAATGATGGTCCGGTGGAATTTCTGCTCAATGATTAGGTCCTTGGTGCGTTCATTTTCCTGCGGAGAACACAGTTTACAAGGAGTGTTCAGCAGGAGAGCCACATAATTGTCATTACCAGTTTGCTGCCTGACAGCTTACTGGTCATCAATGCTTTTCCTCCAGATATAATTCACTCCAGGTTGACAGAGAAGAGGATCCAAGGGAATAGAGGAACTTGCACTTGTCATGAGATCCAAGTGCTCAGTGGGCCAGGGGCACACACCTCTACCAGAAGGTTACTAGGGAACACAAGAGCTCAAACCCTGTGGCCTCCCAGGCATCACATCCCACTAACCATACGGGAAGCGAGTTCCAGCAGCTCTTTCTTGGCCTGTTGGACCCCCTGTGGGTCTCCTTCAATTCTGATCAGGTTGCTCTTCTCATTGTCCGGGGGAATGCGCACAGACACCTTGTAGAGGTCCTTAATCCTGTTAACTGCAAGGCAGAAGGACTGTGGTGACACACTCTGCTAGGGCACAATTTGGAAGCAAGGACACCTTGACTAGAGGCTTTAAGAAGGAAAGGTCAGAGGGATGGAGCTGAATCAGGGGAAAGTGCCCCTTCACCCTGGGGTTCAGCAAGAGCAGATCTATGCTACACAGGAATCTGTACAATTAAATACTATGGTATCTAGAGACAATAGTTCACTTGCCTAAGTGAGGCATCTGTATCTTCCCCAGACAGCACCTGTCTTTTTTGGGGAGAAACCATGCAGATTTCTATCTCCCCAGCTAAGTTCTAAAATGAAATTCACATAGACCAACTTGAAAAAAAGAAAAAATACAACTCTCCAACCTCCCCAAAACACAAAAATTCTGCCAGGACACAGCAAAGTAATCTGTTCAATGTTCCAAGACATTAAAGACATCCCAAGGCCTCACTGCCCATTTATCTTCTTGTGCCAACTTCACTCCAGAAGGGCAGAGGCAATGTAATGGAGGCAGCACCCTGGCTGAGCTGCAGAGCCACAATATGATAGACTTATCACAGAGAGTCTGAGTACAGGAAGGATAAGAAAGGCACCCCCACTTACTGTTAGCTCCGTTCTTGCCAATGAGGTGTCGGTGGAATTTGTGGTCAACATTGATTTCTGCATAATCCATCCGGTTGATCTACAAAGAATTGTACAGGGCTAGGCAGGGCAGACCCCCTCTGCTGCTGCCTGTGCCCACTGCCAGTGCAGGCACTGACTCCAGCTGCCAGCTACAAGCACTCCTCCTGCTAGGTAGCAGAGCAGAACACTCCTCTGCTTTGAGCTGAGAGCACCATGCTTGTGAAACACTTAAAGGGACTTAAATGCCTCTCCAGCTGTGACTGAAAGAGAATCTTCCCTCCTCTGCATCAAAAGACTAAAGATGTGCTCGTGATTTTTTAAGAAAAGCTTCACAACCAAGGTTTTTGTTCACCTGCCACACAACTTGCCTTCTGCAAGTTCTGTTAAGCCTGTGAAGATATCCACAGACATGAACTACATTTCATCTCTGTTCTGTTTCCCCACCTTTCCCCACTTTCTTCTTATACACTAACACTAGCACCATCAACTTACCAGATCCTTAACCATGACTTCAATCTGTTCCTGAGCCACATTCACATCTTCTGTAGGTCCTTCCAAAGTGATTTTGTCTTCTCCTTCAGTGAATTCGATGTGAACCTTGAGACACGAGGCAAGGAAACCAGTAAGAATTTTCCAAGACACAAGCCAGGTCAATGCTGTCAGTCAGGCCTACACCATCAATCCCTCCCACTAAGGGTACACATGATTTCAGAAGTAGGAAACCTACAATTTTGGCCATATTGGTGTCTAGAGCATAAGGTTTTGGTGCTGTCCTGGAGTCTGCAAGGGCTTTGGAGAAGTTCCTCACCTAGCCTTTCTCCAGATACCATCTAACTCACGAGGAAGAAGTCTCATTGAACTTAGCATTTCCAGGTCTCCTACTACATCAATTCTCCAAATACTAACATATAAAACTTCCTTTGAAAGACTCATCACTTGAAAGTTACATAGGATGGGAATTGTTTGAGGCAGTAGAATTTGGTAGTTCCCCTGAGTATTATAAGATCTGTGTCATTTCCTCCCTGGTTTTATCCATGCTAGAATAAATTTCTCTCTCTACAAAGAGTGAGCTGGATTAAATCACATTCTGCTTCAACTGGTGTTAAGCTAATAGTTCATCCATACCTTTGGCATCTGCTGAGTTATTTTGGCCAGGTTTTGTCCTTTCTTTCCAATGATGAAACGATGAAGCCAAGAGGGGGCTGAGACCGAGGAGACGGTAAAACTGTTGGCCTGAGAGACAGAGAAGCTGTTTGATGGACAGACTGGAAAAGGCCTTCACAAAAATTCCCTTCCAGTTCCCATGCTGCACCCTCATTATTGAGTTCTAAGCTGCATCTCTGACAGCCTGACAGAGACCACCCCCCTCCACCTGTCAGTGCCCAGGAATGTATCTTTGTGGGGCCTTTCAAAGGAGCCTGGCCCATCCCATCAATACCTTTGCATAGACTTCAGTCAATGCTTGCCCAAGCTTTTCAGGCTCGCCTCGCAGTATCACCGTCTCCGAGCTACTGTCAGTGGGTGGGATCTCGACAGAGACTCCAGTTTTCTCCAAGATCTCCTGCAGGGAATTACCCTTGGGGCCGATGACATACTTGTGCTGGGACTTCTTCACCTCCACAGCGATGGTAGTAGTCTTCTTTTTCTGTAGGAGCAGAGGCACTGGAGCATCAATCACAAGGGAGCAGGGAAGGACAAAAGTGAAAGGAAGAGACACAAGATGCAGTGAAGCTCAGCACCCAGGAAAGATCAAAGCAAAGGTGAGCACAGGAGTTCTGCAGTACCCTAGCATCTTTGGGACCTGCCTACAGAAAGCCCTATTCTCAAAAATTTACAGGTGAAATACAAAAATTCTGTTTAAGTTGCCTGGGACACTACATGGAAGAGACCACATACACACCTGTGCCCTTGCACAATGCCCAGCTGTCCCCAGGCAGTGCTGTAATGCAACACCATGCTACAAGCTGATTATCTGTGTTGAAATTCAGACTGGTACAAATGCAGATGTAACCATGAGGAAAAACAGACCAACAACCCACAACAAGGATATTCACAGTGACGCTAACAATGGAAAATAAACTGAAGTGAAATTTACTTTTCAGCAACTTCTACTCATGTAACAATTTTGATACTGTCACTTGGCCACAGTGTAGCCTTCACACTTCCCTCCTTCCTTTGCAGAGGCTGTGAAAACATGCGCCCAGAGAGCTCTTTGTGGTCTGCTAATTTCCATTACACAAAAAAACAGGAGATCTGTCACCTCCCGGGCAGAATCACCCCAAGTCCCACTCTGCTGAGGAAGGAAATGGTAAGACCCAGGTCCCTGTACTGCAAGGGCTGCTGAGCAAGAGCTGACACGAGGAGCATGCAACTGAGGGATGCACAGAAGTAGAACAAGAAAGGAAGAGGGGGGCTGTGAGCAGTTGGGGAGAAGATGGGAAGCTCTAGAGACCATCCATACCTTCTCCTCATAGATCTTCTTAACACGAGCCACAGCCTGGGCCAGCTGCTCCTTTTCCCCTGTGAAGACTATCTCTGTCTTGTTAACGCTGGGCGGAGGAATGTTGATGCGTGTCCCTGTCTCCTGCATGAGCTCACTCACCAGCTTGTTGTAAGGGCCAGCAATGAAGGGATGGTACACTTTCTCCACATCCAGCCGCTCCACGGCACGCTTATCCTACAAGAATCCAGAACAGCCCTCAGTGGAAACTGTTGTTGATATTACCATCTCTGCCACATACAGCTGAATTCCCAGTGCTGTCTTGCTTGACACTCTAGCCCAAGCACCCTTTCCAGTTTGCAGGCCCCATCCCTTTCCATCTACAAACACTGCTGTTCCCAATTTATGATATTTGCCTCTAATCTCCTGTCTTATCTCAGCTGGCATCTAATATAGTTTACTTCAAAATATGAAAAGTGCTTATCTGACTTCAGAGATGAACAAAAGGGACAATCAGAAGGTGCAGAACCTGGAAGCAGTGCTCAAACAGGCAGTGGAATGCTATACACCTCTGTTCAGACTAACAGCGTTGCCACTGGCTGTGGCCATGGTGGCTACAAACATCTAATATACCATGAAGAACCAAAATGGCCTTTCAGATAATGACATGAGAGAGATCACAGCACTGAAGTACCTGTTCAGCAGAGATAAGCAATATCTCATGTCGGGCCTTTTCAATCCCTTCCTTAGTGCCAGTGATCTTGATCTGGTTGCTGGGGTCATCTGGGCGGGGGATCTGGATCTTGGTTGCAGTTTTGAGCTCCAGGTCCTGCAGCTTCTCACCATTCTTTCCAATGACAAAACGGTGGTGCTCCTTGGGGATGGCAACTGTCGCTGAAGCCTGCAATACAAAGGCCAAGCATCTATCAGAGCCCCTGCCTGTACAGGGAAAGCTTTTCAGATGCTGCTTAGTGCTACAACTCAGGAGTAAACACAATGCCTTCCTGTACATCCATTGATACTATGCCAGAGGAGTTGATCTGAAGTGCCTGTATTCCAGGAGTCTAAACCCCACTATTCCCTAAAAAGCCTTCTGTTTTCCCAGGAGCAGTACTCTGAACAAGCAAAAGCCTTCAGGCACAGATGAGGAGGTGTCTATGCCTCACTGTCTCACAGCCTCTCAGCACCAGAGAGCAACCGGGATGACAGTTCTGGGGTAGAGTTTATCTGAACTCTGATATCTGCTGCCAAGGCTACAGAGAAGAAGACATAGCCTGACTCCTAGGAAACTGAAATTCAACACCAGAAACTTATTCCAGCAGGCAGACAGCTCAACTATGCTTACCATTACTGAGTGCTAAGGTATCTTCAAAGCAGCACATGCTGCTTCAGGGACTGCTTTTCTCTTGAAAAAGAGGGGTCCCCAGAACTTTTCTCAATCTAGCATTAAAGGGCTGGCTTGTAACAGGGATTCTTGACTTCTACCCTTCTCAACGAGTTTTTACTGACCTGAGAGCTTAGGGTTGCTACTAGGCTCTTGATCCCAGGGAATATGTAACTATTAACTAACTAGGCACTTACAATTCAAGCTACAATGGAAAAAGAAATAAATCAAATAAAAACCAGATCACTTGGTGTGACTCTTCAACTTCCTGTCCACACACTGATGCAAGCCAAGCCTAGGAGAAGTTGCAATACAGACACACCTTTCAGACCTGGGGCCAAGTAGGAGGGAGATTTGGGGACAGTGGGGCATGGATCTGTGGTAGTACAACCTAAACTATTTTTTCAGATGCACATTATGTAGAGTTTGTCCCTTTTTTCTCCCTCTGGCAGGGTATGACACATGGGCTGAACAGCACTGAGCAGACATGGTATTAACTACTGCATTAACTACCTTGGACATTATACTTAAAAACACACCATGACACCTGGCAATGATGGATCTCAACGAGAAGTACTATTTTGGTAATGAACTCAAGAACCTGAAAGCAAGAAATCAAAATGCAGAGGACTGAAAACAGAAGCATCTGAAACAAGGAGTCTGTAATTTCTTACCAATGGGGCTCAAGTTACACAACTCAGAACCCCAATCTGAAACTTCCAGCATTTGGCAGAACTCCCTCTTCTCTACTTTTCTTTCTCCTATCCCTCCACATTCTTCTCTGAAGGACTTCAGAGAAAGCACCATTCTGTTCTCACACACTATGAATTTTGTGTGAGGGGCCTGTACCCTGCCAGCACCAGCACCTCAGCACAGTGTCACAGGTTGAAGACTCCACCCTTCATGCAACACCATGGCCTGTAATTAGCTTTGAACCCTATTTTAAGCCTCATTTCCATTCCAAATTGCCAATTGTATGCTTTGAAAATATATGGCAAAGCTGAATTAGTCATCTAATAACACCTCTTCGGCTTATAAGCACACACACCCAAGGGTCTCAAAGCATTCAGGAGTCTTGGGGAAGAGCAATGATCAAGTGAGAAACAGTTAGCTGCCCTCACCTGAGTCTGCAGTCGAGCAACAATTTCCTTCCGAGCCTTCATGACTGCTTCCAGCTTGCCAGAGACCATGATGGAAAGGCCCTGGTCCTTTGCCAGAGACAGCTCCAGGTGAGCTCCTGTCTTCTGCATGATGTCAAGGCAGATCTTGGCCTGCTCGCCTTCTCCAAACTGATTCATGTCCTTGTATTTCCTCTCCTCCAGCGGCACATGAAACACCTGCTCAGCCACAGACACAGAAAAGAGCACAGCAAGCTGTCAGTGTGCTTCTGCCTGACAGTTCCTCTCTCTCTCATGGCTATACAGGACTTTGGTGGCAAGCTGACCTCCCAGGTTCATGCAGCGTATCTACCAGCTGTGCCCAGGGAAGTGCAGGAGCACTTCAGCAGCCAGTCTGCCCCACACTAGGACTCTTCCTGAAGGGGGATTAGCACTCACTACAGGAATTCTGCAATCCTCCCATTGGGCCTGCTTCAGCTATTTGTGGAACAGGGATGCAGAGCTCCTTCTGGACAGTTTTCCAACACATCCTTCCCCTCTAGAGCAGTCCTAGCTCTCAGCTGCAGTACCAGGGTAAAATACAACCAAGAGGCTGACATATCAAGGATTTCATACTCCAGGGAATGCTTCACTTCACCTACTTTGGGGAGTGGGGAAAAGGCAGGAGATAAGACATCCAGTCCCACCAACCTGAGTGATGACAGAAGCCTTTATTGGCCGAATTTTGCTCCAGGGACCAGCAGGTTCCTGGGCAGCTTCCAAACATGGCGCTTTCTCAGGGAGTGGAGGGAAGGCTTCCTTGTAGGTTGGAGGATCATTCTCTTCTTCAGAGTTTAAAGCTGTAACTGGAGTAAAGCAAATAGGGCAAATGAGTCACTTTCCCTGCAGAAATGCCCCTGTTCACAGGCAGTGCAATTGTAATTAGGCACCACTAACAAGGGAGAGCAAATGGCTTGTGCCCTGCTATTAATCCTGTTACAACTATGCCTATGGGGCTGCCAAGTCTGGAGCATGACTGACATCGGCATAGCACAGACTGCAGTGAATGCCACAAGCCACCAGCCTTGTCTGAGCTGGCACAGGGGGTGCAGGGAGTGAACAGCACCTTATTGCCAACTCTGTCAAGAGGGGTTCAATTAAGGGAAAACAGGCTGAGCAGAAAGAAGTGAGAGGACTAAAGGGTGCAGGTCAGAAGGGGATAAGACAAACGTAAGCCCAGGAAAAAGGCAGAGAAGGACTATAGTTAGGGCAAAGTCTAAGGAAAGCCTGTATACCTGTACATTATGTTCAACTCACTTGTGCACTGGGGCATACCAAATGGGGCAGTTCACAGCTGGGAATGGATGCCAAAACCCACCACGGAGTCAGTTCGTATGGTTAGTGACCACCCCCAGCACCTGGCTGAGCAAAGGGTGGAAATGACAGCCCAGCACACTGATCCATGAGGCTCTGGTGTAGCTCAGTGCCTCACTCTTGGGGGGCTGAGAGCACTGCTAGCCAGAACTATCTGAAGTGTTCAGGCCCATCTCCTCATAGCCCTGCACTGTGCAGCACCACCACTGTGCTGCTGGGGGTAGAAAGCTAGTCTAGCAAAACATGAATTTAGGAAAGGAAAAGGCACACTTTTGGGGAACCAGACACATGGAGTGAGCTTGGGTAAGAGGTCTGTGCAGTCTGGATCAAGAGGCAAATCACAGGAACTCACCTTTCACTTGCTGCTGGGTCAGGCCGCTGCGGTGTTCAGCAAAGCTCTCCTGGGTCAAAACTGCCACAGAGCTCATTGTCGACTTCCCACCCACACACAATCCGGGTATGCCACTGGAAGAGATGCAAGTGGCAACAGTATTACCAACACCACCCAGGGTGAACAAAGTCAGTCAGGAAGACAAAGTATATGTTACTGAGCACTCCCTGTTGAAACAGACAGGAATTTCGGGGGGGATATTTCCTCCCTACAAAGTGGTCACCAAAACCAGAGCTCCTCCCTAAGAAGGCAAAGGACGCGTAACCTAAGAAGGTCACTGGAAAGGGGGACACCACAAATTTTTAAAGCATACTCTAATTAACTTAAAGTACAGTCTCATTAATCTATTAATTATTAATGGTGTGCAATTCTTACACGAGTATGTGAACATCTGGACAATCAGTCCAAGACCATCGTGTACCCCTAGAGATAAAAGAGAAATGACCCAGGAAGCTGATTTCTCTTAATGAGAAACTTATTTAGGTGCCTGACTTAGGGAGACACTCAGAAAGCCACTCTGACTAGCAAGCTCAGCAACAGCAAGATCTTTGGCTCCCCAAAATAAGAACTTACCAGCTAAATGGTCAGTAGCCAGAGAGTCCGTCCTGTAAGCTGCCTGTTTGTCAGCCTGCCAGCTTTTGCTGTAGAGAAAAAAATAATTAATTAAAATAAATAAATTAGCTCCACGACAACAGAAAATATGACATCCCTGTTACTGTGACTTCCAACAGAGCACTGTACCTTTCAAAGCTGCACCTTATCCAAAACACTCTCATACCTAGCATCTCCCCACACATGACACCTGTCATATTTCACTAGCTCTGCAGGCAGCACCACCATCTACTCAAACCTCACAGCAGGAAGTCTGGAGTAGTTACTCTTTCACCACACTGGCTACAAGAGTAGCCATCCCATATCAGCCAAAAATATAGTCAATTATTAGCAGATGTTCAAAACACAAAATTTCAGGGTTGCAAGCAAGACCTTCTCTAGTCAGAAGAGACTAACAACCTGAAAACCTGCCAACAACACTGCCATCAGTCACAAGTTAGGAATGTAGTTCAGTGGAGTTTGGGTGAATCAACACAGACATCCTCACAAACTAAGGCAAACACTCAGAGCTCTCTACACTGAACTGCTGGGCAGTCCAGCTCTGCAGTTTTTATTGCAATAAGATCATGCACCAGGCACCAAATTCTTTCTCCAGGCCTAAATCTGAAAGTTTGAAGAAGAAAATTTACACTGGTTTACATGGACTATTTTAAATGTGTACAAAAGGCAGAACCAGGAAGAAAAATACACTGCTGAGAAAGGATTTCCACCTCCTGAATCTGAATCTGCATATTTACTGAGACAGTGCTTAGGAATACAAGTGAAAATGTAAAAACCAGTACAGTACACAGTCAGTGTGTACAATATCCACACCCAGAGTCCCCCAGAGCTGTTCTGTGTGCTTCTGCAGAGCTGGCACTCTCCTAAAACCCAGTGCCTCTGCCTGCTCATGGGACAAGAGGCTCCTCTCCCACACACACCCTGCAGTGCTGCTTGGACCATCTTCTGTACAGCAAACTTGATTGCTTTTCAGGAAAGTGACAGTTGCCATCTCTGACCTTCCAATATGTTAGAAATGGCTCCCAAAACCAGTGTCACTCCTAAAAACACAGTGTTGCCAAAGGGGTGTCTCACATTATGCTAGAGCCGTGATGCAGTACGGGAGGCTGATGGCGGCAGAAGGAAAGGAGGGAAGAAAAGAGAAAACAGTGATGCAACAGAGTCATACAGGCCTGATCTGCACCTCAGCCAAAGCATTGTTTTCCCCTACTTCAACATGCCTTTAACAGGCAGAAGGCAGCACAAACTGTGCTGTCAGAGCAATAGAGCTAATGCTGCAATTAATCCAGGAATGAGGCAGCAGGTACTGGGACAGCCAGTCATGCTGCTGAAGTACAGCTGCTGCAGCAATGCAGATCCCTGCAAGGCATTTGCTGTGTACAGAAAGGGTGGCTAGCAACCTGATCTTGGAGAAACCTCCTTGCTGTCCAGGGTTACACCACAGTGTAAGACATGGTTACGTGTCCATGGTACATGCCTGTGCTCTCAAGCTGCTGCAGATCCAAGGAAAGCAAGGTACTGCCATGGCACCTGTTCCAGACTATCTCACCAAGGCTTGCAGACTGTGGCAGCTCCTCCAGCCTGTTGGGTCACTAATGAGGGTGCCACCACCTCGTGGCAAGCTCCAAATGAAGGCAGGAGGGAGAAGCATGCTGGACATCACTAAGAGCTGTCAAGCTCTGGCCAGAGTCTTGCTAAAGGCACAGATGTGCTTATAACTCTCATTTCTCCAGAAAACACCACCTGGCTGATCTTGCACGTATTTTCCTCCTTGGAGGAGGAGGGTAAGGATAAGAAATCAGTGAACGACACCCAATATAGCACCTACTCGAAAGACACAACCTCAAGGCACAGCTGCTGGTTTCACTGTGTACACAGCAGCTGCACAGATCCTCCTTCAGCCTCCACCTCAGAGCAGCCAGACATTCAATGCAGAATCAAAGGGCAGCATTTATCCATATGAATTTCTGCTTCGTCACCCATACAAGAAGCTAAGAACAAATACTCCTCATCTCCAGCAATCACAAGCATCTGGTATATTGTAGGCCTCAGGGATTCATCTCTGGCCAAAATCAGAGGCAACCATTAGAATGGTATTTTAAATGCAACATCAAAACCAGCAGTTCAAGCACTGCATTTGGATCTTACACCTCCTTGGCTTCCCACTTAGGTTTTGAAACTAAGCTTACAGCTACGTCATGCCAGCATGCAGCTGACTGGGTCAACAGGTTTCAAACTGCCTGGTTGATACGCTGCCTGTAGTGCTGGCCTTGTGCACCAAATAAAGTTACAGAAGTCTAAAGAACACTTCAATACAGAGAACGAATTCTCAAATAAAGAGAATCATCCTAAAAATAACCTCCAGTAAGGGCCAGACCTAATCACACGGGAAACATTTGTATGAAGAGAAACAAAGCCAAAGTAATGAGTTACACTGCCAATACAATGAGTTCTTGTGGACGGAAATGTCAGTTACATGTTATTTAAAAGTACATTTAATAAAAGCATTATTACTTTGTTAATGCCATGCATTATTACTTTGTTAATGCCATGAGAAGCACACACAGCAACAGGGCTGGTTGTGGTAGGCACCGTCCTCTGTCAAACGTTCACACAGGACGGGGCAACCTCTTGGTTGATGAGTGGACACAGATGAAAATACTTGCTTTCTGAAAACCGACGGGCTCCCTCAGAGATCGGAGGCCCAGGTCCCCTAGTTTTGAGGGAATCACGCTGACAGTCAGCTGCTGCGTGGCAGAACGCAGTCTCCCTCCGTAGCGATTCCCGACTTAATGTATCATAGAGCGCAACACGACCGCAGCCCTGGCCGCGGGCAGCCCTGACCCATCCCCCATGTTTACTCTTCCACTAGCGCCGGCCCCGCCACCGCGTCTGGCCCCGGACAGGAGGAGCCCTGTGGCGGCCCCGCCACCGAGGACGTGCACCCGGCCGCGTCCTGCTGGCCGGCCCGCCGGGGCAGGCAGAGATAGCGCCTCTCAGCGGGGCTGGGACAGGGGCATCGGCGGGGCAGCCTCCCGCGCGGGGCTGTCTGCGCCCGGAGCCTTCCCAGGCCCGCACCGCCACCGTGACCCCCGGGGCAGCGGCACGGGGCCGCCTCTCCGCT